>CAJVRN010000110.1:0-83841 GCA_911728415.1 Lagocephalus sceleratus | reverse complement strand
CTGAGCAGTACTGTGGAATAATTCACTAATGTGAAAAAAGTCATATAATTTTAAAAGGAAAGTTAAAAAACGGGTTGTTTTCACTTCACCTTATGTAATGCCACGTTTTGCACACAGGCAAACATGAATTTACGCAGAACTGTGCAGTACTATGGAATCATTCACTAATGTGAAAAAAAGTCATTTAATTTTAAAAGGAAAGTTAAAAAACAGGGTTGTTTTCACTTCACCTTATGTAATTCCACGTTTTGCACAAAGGCAAACATGAATTTACGCAGTCCTGAGCAGTACTATGGAATAATTCACTAATGTGAAAAAAGTCATTTAATTTTAAAAGGAAAGTTAAAATACGGGTGTTTTTCACTTCACCTTATGTAATTCAAGGTTTTGCACATAGGCAAACATGAATTTACGTAGTCCTGAGCAGTATTGTGGAATAATTCACTAATGTGAAAAAAGTCATTTCATTTTAAAAGGAAAGTTAAAATACGGGTTGTTTTCACTTCACCTTATGTAATTCAACGTTTTGCACAAAAGCAAACATGAAGTTACGCAGGACTGTGCAGTACTGTGGAATAAAACACCAATGTGAAGAAACTCGTATAATTTTAAAATGAACCTTAAAAAACAGATTATTTTCACTTCAGCTGATGTAATTCAAGGTTTTGCACATAGGCAAACATGAATGTACGCAGTCCTGAGCAGTATTGTGGAATAATTCACTAATGTGAAAAAAGTCGTATAATTTTAAAAGGAAAGTTAAAAAACGGGTTGTTTTCACTTCACCTTATGTAATCCCACTTTTTGCACACAGGCAAACATGAATTTACGCAGTCCTGAGCAGTACTTTGGAAGAATTCACTAATCTGAAAAAAGTCATTTAATTTTAAAAGGAAAGTTAAAAAACAGGTTGTTTTCACTTCACCTTATGTAATCCCACTTTTTGCACATCGGCAAACATGAATTTACACAGTTCTGAGCAGTATTGTGGAATAATTCACTAATGTGAAAAAAATCATATAATTTTAAAAGGAAAGTTAAAATACGGGTTGTTTTCACTTCAACTTATGTAATGCCACTTTTTGCACATTGGCAAACATGAATTTACGCAGTCCTGAGCAGTACTGTGGAATAATTCACTAATGTGAAAAAAGTCATTTCATTTTAAAAGGAAAGTTAAAATACGGGTTGTTTTCACTTCAACTTATGTAATGCCACGTTTTGCACACAGGCAAACATGAATTTACGCAGTACTGTGCAGTACTATGGAATAATTCACTAATGTGAAAAAAGTCATTTAATTTTAAAAGGAAAGTTAAAATACGGGTGTTTTTCACTTCACCTTATGTAATTCAAGGTTTTGCACAAAGGCAAACATGAATTTACGCAGCCTGAGCAGTATTGTGGAATAATTCACTAATGTGAAAAAATCGTATAATTTTAAAAGGAAAGTTAAAAAACGGGTTGTTTTCACTTCACCTTATGTAATCCCACTTTTTGCACACAGGCAAACATGAATTTACGCAGAACTGTGCAGTACTGTGGAATAATTCACTAATGTGAAAAAAGTCATTTCATTTTAAAAGGAAAGTTAAAATACGGGTTGTTTTCACTTCACCTTATGTAATTCAACGTTTTGCACACAGGCAAACATGAATGTACGCAGTTCTGAGCAGTACTTTGGAATAATTCACTAATGTGAAAAAAGTCATTTAATTTTTAAAGGAAAGTTAAAATACGGGTGTTTTTCACTTCACCTTATGTAATTCAAGGTTTTGCACAAAGGCAAACATGAATTTACGCAGAACTGTGCAGTACTGTGGAATAATTCACTAATGTGAAAAAAAGTCATATAATTTTAAAAGGAAAGTTAAAATACGGGTTGTTTTCACTTCAACTTATGTAATTCCACGTTTTGCACACAGGCAAACATGAATTTACGCAGAACTGTGCAGTACTGTGGAATAATTCACTAATGTGAAAAAAGTCATATAATTTTAAAAGGAAAGTTAAAATACGGGTGTTTTTCACTTCACATTATGTAATTCAACGTTTTGCACAAAAGCAAACATGAAGTTACGCAGGACTGTGCAGTACTGTGGAATAATTCACCAATGTGAAGAAACTCGTATAATTTTAAAATGAACGTTAAAAAACAGGTTATTTTCACTTCACCTTATGTAATTCCACGTTTTGCACACAGGCAAACATGAATTTACGCAGAACTGTGCAGTACTATGGAATCATTCACTAATGTGAAAAAATCATTTCATTTTAAAAGGAAAGTTAAAATAACAGGTTTTTTTTCACTTCACCTTATGTAATTCCACGTTTTGCACACAGGCAAACATGAATGTACGCAGTCCTGAGCAGTACTGTGGAATAATTCACTAATGTGAAAAAACTCATTTCATTTTAAAAGGAAAGTTAAAATACGGGTGTTTTTCACTTCACCTTATGTAATTCAACGTTTTGCACAAAGGCAAACATGAATTTACGCAGGACTGTGCAGTACTGTGGAATAATTCACTAATGTGAAAAAAGTTATTTAATTTTAAAAGGAAAGTTAAAATACGGGTTGTTTTCACTTCAACTTATGTAATTCCAGGTTTTGCACAAAGGCAAACATGAATTTACGCAGAACTGTGCAGTACTATGGAATAATTCACTAATGTGAAAAAAGTCATATAATTTTAAAAGGAAAGTTAAAATACGGGTGTTTTTCACTTCACATTATGTAATTCAACGTTTTGCACAAAAGCAAACATGAAGTTACGCAGGACTGTGCAGTACTGTGGAATAATTCACCAATGTGAAGAAACTCGTATAATTTTAAAATGAACGTTAAAAAACAGGTTATTTTCACTTCACCTTATGTAATTCCACGTTTTGCACACAGGCAAACATGAATTTACGCAGAACTGTGCAGTACTTTGGAAGAATTCACTAATGTGAAAAAAGTCATTTAATTTTAAAAGGAAAGTTAAAATACGGGTGTTTTTCACTTCAGCTGATGTAATTCAAGGTTTTGCACATAGGCAAACATGAATGTACGCAGCCTGAGCAGTATTGTGGAATAATTCACTATTGTAAAAAATTTTTTTTTTAAAAAAAAATAAAAACAGTTTTTTTCACTTCAACTTATGTAATCCCACTTTTTGCACACAGGCAAACATGAATTTACGCAGTCCTGAGCAGTACTTTGGAAGAATTCACTAATGTGAAAAAACTCATTTAATTTTTAAAGGAAAGTTAAAATACGGGTGTTTTTCACTTCAGCTGATGTAATTCAAGGTTTTGCACATAGGCAAACATGAATGTACGCAGTCCTGAGAAGTATTGTGGAATAATTCACTAATGTGAAAAAAGTCGTATAATTTTAAAAGGAAAGTTAAAAAACGGGTTGTTTTCACTTGACCTTATGTAATCCCACTTTTTGCAAACAGGCAAACTTGAATTTACACAGTCCTGAGCAGTATTGTGGAATAATTCACTAATGTGAAAAAAGTCATATAATTTTAAAAGGAAAGTTAAAATACGGGTGTTTTTCACTTCAACTTATGTAATGCCACGTGGTGCACACAGGCAAACATGAATTTCCGCATTTCTGAGCAGTACTTTGGAAGAATTCACTAATGTGAAAAAACTCATTTAATTTTAAAAGGAAAGTTAAAATACAGGTGTTTTTCATTTCACCTTATGTAATTCAAGGTTTTGCACATCGGCAAACATGAATTTACGCAGTCCTGTGCAGTACTGTGGAATAATTCACTAATGTGAAAAAAGTCATATAATTTTAAAAGGAAAGTTAAAAAACGGGTTGTTTTCACTTCACCTTATGTAATCCAACTTTTTGCACAAAGGCAAACATGAATTTACGCAGGACTGTGCAGTACTGTGGAATAAATCACTCAATGTGAAGAAACTCATTTAATTTTAAAAGGAAAATTAAAAAACAGGTTTTTTTCACTTCACCTTATGTAATTCCACGTTTTGCACACAGGCAAACATGAATTTACGCAGAACTGTGCAGTACTATGGAATAATTCACTAATGTAAAAAAAAGTCATTTCATTTTAAAAGGAAAGTTAAAAAACGGGTTTTTTTCACTTCACCTTATGGAATCCCACTTTTTGCACACAGGCAAACATGAATTTACGCAGGACTGTGCAGTACTATGGAATCATTCACTAATGTGAAAAAAGTCATTTCATTTTAAAAGGAAAGTTAAAAAACAGGTTGTTTTCACTTCACCTTATGTAATCCCACGTTTTGCACATAGGCAAACATGAATTTACACAGTCCTGAGCAGTATTGTGGAATAATTCACTAATGTGAAAAAACTCATATAATTTTAAAAGGAAAGTTAAAATACGGGTTTTTTTCACTTCACCTTATGTAATTCCACGTTTTGCGCACAGGCAAACATGAATGTACGCAGTCCTGAGCAGTACTTTGGAAGAATTCACTAATGTGAAAAAAGTCATTTAATTTTTAAAGGAAAGTTAAAATACGGGTGTTTTTCACTTCACCTTATGTAATTCAACGTTTTGCACATAGGCAAACATGAATTTACGCAGTCCTGAGCAGTATTGTGGAATAATTCACTAATGTGAAAAAAAGTCATATAATTTTAAAAGGAAAGGTAAAATACGGGTGTTTTTCACTTCACCTTATGTAATTCAACGTTTTGCACAAAAGCAAACATGAATTTACGCAGGACTGTGCAGTACTGTGGAATAATTCACCAATGTGAAGAAACTCGTATAATTTTAAAAGGAAAGTTAAAAAACAGGTTATTTTCACTTCACCTTATGTAATTCCACGTTTTGCACACAGGCAAACATAAATTTACGCAGAACTGTGCAGTACTATGGAATCATTCACTAATGTGAAAAAAGTCATTTCATTTTAAAAGGAAAGTTAAAAAACGGGTGTTTTTCACTTCACCTTATGGAATTCCACGTTTTGCACACAGGCAAACATGAATTTACGCAGTCCTGAGCAGTACTTGTGGAATAATTCACTAATGTGAAAAAACTCATTTAATTTTTAAAGGAAAGTTAAAATACGGGTGTTTTTCACTTCAGCTTATGTAATTCAAGGTTTTGCACATAGGCAAACATGAATGTACGCAGTCCTGTGCAGTACTGTGGAATAATTCACTATTGTGAAAAAAGTCATATCATTTTAAAATGAACGTTAAAAAACAGGTTATTTTCACTTCAACTTATGTAATCCCACTTTTTGCACACAGGCAAACATGAATTTACGCAGTCCTGAGCAGTACTTTGGGAGAATTCACTAATGTGAAAAAACTCATTTAATTTTTAAAGGAAAGTTAAAATACGGGTGTTTTTCACTTCAGCTGATGTAATTCAAGGTTTTGCACATAGGCAAACATGAATGTACGCAGTCCTGAGCAGTATTGTGGAATAATTCACTAATGTGAAAAAAGTCGTATAATTTTAAAAGGAAAGTTAAAAAACGGGTTGTTTTCACTTGACCTTATGTAATCCCACTTTTTGCAAATAGGCAAACTTGAATTTACGCAGTCCTGAGCAGTACTGTGGAATAATTCACTAATGTGAAAAAAGTCATATAATTTTAAAAGGAAAGTTAAAATACGGGTGTTTTTCACTTCAACTTATGTAATGCCACATTGTGCACATAGGCAAACATGAATTTACACAGTCCTGAGCAGTATTGTGGAATAATTCACTAATGTGAAAAAAGTCATATAATTTTAAAAGGAAAGTTAAAATACGGGTTGTTTTCACTTCAACTTATGTATTGCCACGTTTTGCACACAGGCAAACATGAATGTACGCAGAACTGTGCAGTACTGTGGAATAATTTACTCATGTGAAAAAAGTCATTTAATTTTAAAAGGAAAGTTAAAAAACGGGTTGTTTTCACGTCAACTTATGTAATGCCACGTTGTGCACACAGGCAAACATGAATTTCCGCATTTCTGAGCAGTACTTTGGAAGAATTCACTAATGTGAAAAAAGTCATTTAATTTTTAAAGGAAAGTTAAAATACGGGTGTTTTTCACTTAACATTATGTAATTCAACGTTTTGCACACAGGCAAACATGAAGTTACGCAGGACTGTGCAGTACTGTGGAATAAAACACCAATGTGAAGAAACTCGTATAATTTTAAAATGAACGTTAAAAAACAGGTTCTTTTCACTTCACCTCATGTAATTCCACGTTTTGCACACAGGCAAACATGAATTTACGCAGAACTGTGCAGTACTATGGAATCATTCACTAATGTGAAAAAAGTCATTTCATTTTAAAAGGAAAGTTAAAAAACGGGTTGTTTTCACTTCAACTTATGTAATGCCACATTGTGCACACAGGCAAACATGAATTTACACAGTCCTGAGCAGTATTGTGGAATAATTCACTAATGTGAAAAAAGTCATATAATTTCAAAAGGAAAGTTAAAAAACGGGTTGTTTTCACTTCACCTTATAGAATCCCACTTTTTGCACACAGGCAAACATGAATTTACGCAGAACTGTGCAGTACTATGGAATCATTCAATAATGTGAAAAAAGTCATTTCATTTTAAAAGGAAAGTTAAAAAACAGGTTGTTTTCACTTCACCTTATGTAATCCCACTTTTTGCACATCGGCAAACATGAATTTACACAGTCCTGAGCAGTATTGTGGAATAATTCACTAATGTGAAAAAAATCATATAATTTTAAAAGGAAAGTTAAAAAACGGGTTGTTTTCACTTGACCTTATTTAATCCCACTTTTTGCAAACAGGCAAACTTGAATTTACACAGTCCTGAGCAGTATTGTGGAATAATTCACTAATGTGAAAAAAGTCATATCATTTTAAAAGGAAAGTTAAAATACGGGTTGTTTTCACTTCAACTTATGTATTGCCACGTTTTGCACACAGGCAAACATGAATTTACGCAGAACTGTGCAGTACTATGGAATCATTCACTAATGTGAAAAAAGTCATATAATTTTAAAAGGAAAGGTAAAATACGGGTGTTTTTCACTTCACATTATGTAATTCAACGTGTTGCACAAAAGCAAACATGAAGTTACGCAGGACTGTGCAGTACTGTGGAATAATTCACCAATGTGAAGAAACTCGTATAATTTTAAAATGAACGTTAAAAAACAGGTTATTTTCACTTCACCTTATGTAATTCCACGTTTTGCACACAGGCAAACATGAATTTTCGCAGAACTGTGCAGTACTATGGAATCATTCACTAATGTGAAAAAAGTCATTTCATTTCAAAAGGAAAGTTAAAAAACGGGTTGTTTTCACTTCACCTTATGTAATGCCACGTTTTGCACACAGGCAAACATGAATGTCCGCATTTCTGAGCAGTACTTTGGAAGAATTCACTAATGTGAAAAAACTCATTTAATTTTTAAAGGAAAGTTAAAATACGGGTGTTTTTCATTTCACCTTATGTAATTCAAGGTTTTGCACATCGGCAAACATGAATTTACGCAGTCCTGAGCAGTATTGTGGAATAATTCACTAATGTGAAAAAAGTCATATAATTTTAAAAGGAAAGTTAAAAAACGGGTTGTTTTCACTTCAACTTATGTAATTGCCACGTTTTGCACACAGGCAAACATGAATTTACGCAGAACTGTGCAGTACTATGGAATCATTCACTAATGTGAAAAAAGTCATATCATTTTAAAAGGAAAGTTAAAATACGGGTGTTTTTCACTTCACATTATGTAATTCAACGTGTTGCACAAAAGCAAACATGAAGTTACGCAGGACTGTGCAGTACTGTGGAATAATTCACCAATGTGAAGAAACTCGTATAATTTTAAAATGAACGTTAAAAAACAGGTTATTTTCACTTCACCTTATGTAATTACACGTTTTGCACACAGGCAAACATGAATTTACGCAGAACTGTGCAGTACTATGGAATCATTCACTAATGTGAAAAAAGTCATTTCATTTCAAAAGGAAAGTTAAAAAACGGGTTGTTTTCACTTCACCTTATGTAATGCCACGTTGTGCACACAGGCAGACATGAATGTCCGCATTTCTGAGCAGTACTTTGGAAGAATTCACTAATGTGAAAAAACTCATTTAATTTTTAAAGGAAAGTTAAAATACGGGTGTTTTTCATTTCACCTTATGTAATTCAAGGTTTTGCACATCGGCAAACATGAATTTACGCAGTCCTGAGCAGTATTGTGGAATAATTCACTAATGTGAAAAAAGTCATATAATTTTAAAAGGAAAGTTAAAATACGGGTTGTTTTCACTTCAACTTATGTATTGCCACGTTTTGCACACAGGCAAACATGAATTTACGCAGAACTGTGCAGTACTATGGAATCATTCACTAATGTGAAAAAAGTCATATCATTTTAAAAGGAAAGGTAAAATACGGGTGTTTTTCACTTCACATTATGTAATTCAACGTGTTGCACAAAAGCAAACATGAAGTTACGCAGGACTGTGCAGTACTGTGGAATAATTCACCAATGTGAAGAAACTCGTATAATTTTAAAATGAACGTTAAAAAACAGGTTATTTTCACTTCACCTTATGTAATTCCACGTTTTGCACACAGGCAAACATGAATTTACGCAGAACTGTGCAGTACTATGGAATCATTCACTAATGTGAAAAAAGTCATTTCATTTCAAAAGGAAAGTTAATAAACGGGTTGTTTTCACTTCACCTTATAGAATCCCACTTTTTGCACACAGGCAAACATGAATTTACGCAGAACTGTGCAGTACTATGGAATCATTCACTAATGTGAAAAAAGTCATTTCATTTCAAAAGGAAAGTTAAAATACGGGTGTTTTTCACTTCAGCTGATGTAATTCAAGGTTTTGCACATAGGCAAACATGAATGTACGCAGTCCTGAGCAGTATTGTGGAATAATTCACTATTGTGAAAAAAGTCGTATCATTTTAAAATGAACGTTAAAAAACAGGTTATTTTCACTTCAATTTATGTAATCCCACTTTTTGCACACAGGCAAACATGAATTTACGCAGTCCTGAGCAGTACTTTGGAAGAATTCACTAATGTGAAAAAACTCATTTAATTTTTAAAGGAAAGTTAAAATACGGGTGTTTTTCACTTCAGCTGATGTAATTCAAGGTTTTGCACATAGGCAAACATGAATGTACGCAGTCCTGAGCAATATTGTGGAATAATTCACTAATGTGAAAAAAGTCGTATAATTTTAAAAGGAAAGTTAAAAAACGGGTTGTTTTCACTTGACCTTATGTAATCCCACTTTTTGCAAACAGGCAAACTTGAATTTACACAGTCCTGAGCAGTATTGTGGAATAATTCACTAATGTGAAAAAAGTCATATCATTTTAAAAGGAAAGTTAAAATACAGGTGTTTTTCACTTAACATTATGTAATTCAATGTGTTGCACAAAAGCAAACATGAAGTTACGCAGGACTGTGCAGTACTATGGAATCATTCACTAATGTGAAAAAAGTTATTTAATTTTAAAAGGAAAGTTAAAATACGGGTGTTTTTCACTTCACCTTATGTAATTCAAGGTTTTGCACAAAAGCAAACATGAATTTACGCAGAACTGTGCAGTACTATGGAATCATTCACTAATGTGAAAAAAGTCATTTCATTTCAAAAGGAAAGTTAAAAAACAGGTTGTTTTCACTTCACCTTATAGAATCCCACTTTTTGCACACAGGCAAACATGAATTTACGCAGAACTGTGCAGTACTGTGGAATAATTTACTCATGTGAAAAAAGTCATTTGATTTTTAAAGGAAAGTTAAAATACGGGTGTTTTTCACTTCAACTTATGAAATTCAAGGTTTTACACATGGGCAAACATAAATGTACGCAGTCCTGAGCAGTATTGTGGAATAATTCACTAATGTGAAAAAAGTCACATAATTTTAAAAGGAAAGTTAAAATACGGGTGTTTTTCACTTCACATTATGTAATTCAACGTGTTGCACAAAAGCAAACATGAAGTTACGCAGGACTGTGCAGTACTGTGGAATAATTCACCAATGTGAAGAAACTCGTATAATTTTAAAATGAACGTTAAAAAACAGGTTATTTTCACTTCACCTTATGTAATTCCACGTTTTGCACACAGGCAAACATGAATTTACGCAGAACTGTGCAGTACTATGGAATCATTCACTAATGTGAAAAAAATCATTTCATTTTAAAAGGAAAGTTAAAATACAGGTTTTTTTCACTTCACCTTATGTAATTCCACGTTTTGCGCACAGACAAACATGAATGTACGCAGTCCTGAGCAGTATTGTGGAATAATTCACTAATGTGAAAAAAGTCATATCATTTTAAAAGGAAAGTTAAAATACAGGTGTTTTTCACTTAACATTATGTAATTCAACGTGTTGCACAAAAGCAAACATGACGTTACGCAGGACTGTGCAGTACTATGGAATCATTCACTAATGTGAAAAAAGTTATTTAATTTTAAAAGGAAAGTTAAAATACGGGTGTTTTTCACTTCACCTTATGTAATTCAGGTTTTGCACAAAAGCAAACATGAATTTACGCAGAACTGTGCAGTACTATGGAATCATTCACTAATGTGAAAAAAGTCATTTCATTTCAAAAGGAAAGTTAAAAAACGGGTTGTTTTCACTTCACCTTATAGAATCCCACTTTTTGCACACAGGCAAACATGAATTTACGCAGAACTGTGCAGTACTGTGGAATAATTTACTCATGTGAAAAAAGTAATTTAATTTTTAAAGGAAAGTTAAAATACGGGTGTTTTTCACTTCAACTTATGAAATTCAAGGTTTTACACATAGGCAAACATAAATGTACGCAGTCCTGAGCAGTATTGTGGAATAATTCACTAATGTGAAAAAAGTCATATAATTTTAAAAGGAAAGTTAAAATACGGGTGTTTTTCACTTCACATTATGTAATTCAACGTTTTGCACAAAACCAAACATGAAGTTACGCAGGACTGTGCAGTACTGTGGAATAATTCACCAATGTGAAGAAACTCGTATAATTTTAAAATGAACCTTAAAAAACAGATTATTTTCACTTCACCTTATGTAATTCCACGTTTTGCACACAGGCAAACATGAATTTACGCAGAACTGTGCAGTACTTTGGAAGAATTCACTAATGTGAAAAAAGTCATTTAATTTTTGAAGGAAAGTTAAAATACGGGTGTTTTTCACTTCAGCTGATGTAATTCAAGGTTTTGCACATAGGCAAACATGAATGTACGCAGTCCTGAGCAGTATTGTGGAATAATTCACTATTGTGAAAAAAGTCGTATCATTTTAAAATGAACGTTAAAAAACAGGTTATTTTCACTTCAACTTATGTAATCCCACTTTTTGCACACAGGCAAACATGAATTTACGCAGTCCTGAGCAGTACTTTGGAAGAATTCACTAATGTGAACAAACTCATTTAATTTTTAAAGGAAAGTTAAAATACGGGTGTTTTTCACTTCAGCTGATGTAATTCAAGGTTTTGCACATAGGCAAACATGAATGTACGCAGTCCTGAGAAGTATTGTGGAATAATTCACTAATGTGAAAAAAGTCGTATAATTTTAAAAGGAAAGTTAAAAAACGGGTTGTTTTCACTTGACCTTATGTAATCCCACTTTTTGCAAACAGGCAAACTTGAATTTACACAGTCCTGAGCAGTATTGTGGAATAATTCACTAATGTGAAAAAAGTCATATAATTTTAAAAGGAAAGTTAAAATACGGGTTGTTTTCACTTCAACTTATGTAATGCCACGTTGTGCACACAGGCAAACATGAATTTCCGCATTTCTGAGCAGTACTTTGGAAGAATTCACTAATGTGAAAAAACTCATTTAATTTTTAAAGGAAAGTTAAAATACAGGTGTTTTTCATTTCACCTTATGTAATTCAAGGTTTTGCACATCGGCAAACATGAATTTACGCAGTCCTGAGCAGTATTGTGGAATAATTCACTAATGTGAAAAAAGTCATATAATTTTAAAAGAAAAGTTAAAATACGGGTGTTTTTCACTTCACCTTATGTAATTCAACGTTTTGCACAAAAGCAAACATGAAGTTACGCAGGACTGTGCAGTACTGTGGAATAAAACACCAATGTGAAGAAACTCGTATAATTTTAAAATGAACATTAAAAAACAGGTTATTTTCACTTCACCTCATGTAATTCCACGTTTTGCACACAGGCAAACATGAATTTACGCAGAACTGTGCAGTACTATGGAATCATTCACTAATGTGAAAAAAGTCATTTCATTTTAAAAGGAAAGTTAAAAAACGGGTTGTTTTCACTTCACCTTATAGAATCCCACTTTTTGCACACAGGCAAACATGAATTTGCGCAGAACTGTGCAGTACTATGGAATCATTCAATAATGTGAAAAAAGTCATTTCATTTTAAAAGGAAAGTTAAAAAACAGGTTGTTTTCACTTCACCTTATGTAATCCCACTTTTTGCACATCGGCAAACATGAATTTACACAGTCCTGAGCAGTATTGTGGAATAATTCACTAATGTGAAAAAACTCATATAAATTTAAAAGGAAAGTTAAAATACGGGTGTTTTTCACTTCACCTTATGTAATTCCACGTTTTGCGCACAGGCAAACATGAATGTACGCAGTCCTGAGCAGTACTTTGGAAGAATTCACTAATGTGAAAAAACTCATTTAATTTTTAAAGGAAAGTTAAAATACGGGTGTTTTTCATTTCACCTTATGTAATTCAAGGTTTTGCACATCGGCAAACATGAATTTACGCAGTCCTGAGCAGTATTGTGGAATAATTCACTAATGTGAAAAAAGTCATATAATTTTAAAAGGAAAGGTAAAATACGGGTGTTTTTCACTTCACATTATGTAATTCAACGTGTTGCACAAAAGCAAACATGAAGTTACGCAGGACTGTGCAGTACTGTGGAATAATTCACCAATGTGAAGAAACTCGTATAATTTTAAAATGAACGTTAAAAAACAGGTTATTTTCACTTCACCTTATGTAATTCCACGTTTTGCACACGGGCAAACATGAATTTTCGCAGAACTGTGCAGTACTATGGAATCATTCACTAATGTGAAAAAAGTCATTTCATTTCAAAAGGAAAGTTAAAAAATGGGTTGTTTTCACTTCACCTTATAGAATCCCACTTTTTGCACACAGGCAAACATGAATTTACGCAGTCCTGAGCAGTACTTTGGAAGAATTCACTAATGTGAAAAAACTCATTTAATTTTTAAAGGAAAGTTAAAATACGGGTGTTTTTCACTTCAGCTGATGTAATTCAAGGTTTTGCACATAGGCAAACATGAATGTACGCAGTCCTGAGCAGTATTGTGGAATAATTCACTATTGTGAAAAAAGTCGTATCATTTTAAAATGAACGTTAAAAAACAGGTTATTTTCACTTCAACTTATGTAATCCCACTTTTTGCACACAGGCAAACATGAATTTACGCAGTCCTGAGCAGTACTTTGGAAGAATTCACTAATGTGAAAAAACTCATTTAATTTTTAAAGGAAAGTTAAAATACGGGTGTTTTTCACTTCAGCTGATGTAATTCAAGGTTTTGCACATAGGCAAACATGAATGTACGCAGTCCTGAGCAGTATTGTGGAATAATTCACTAATGTGAAAAAAGTCGTATAATTTTAAAAGGAAAGTTAAAAAACGGGTTGTTTTCACTTGACCTTATGTAATCCCACTTTTTGCAAACAGGCAAACTTGAATTTACACAGTCCTGAGCAGTATTGTGGAATAATTCACTAATGTGAAAAAAGTCATATAATTTTAAAAGGAAAGTTAAAATACGGGTTGTTTTCACTTCAACTTATGTATTGCCACGTTTTGCACACAGGTAAACGTGAATGTATGCAGAACTGTGCAGTACTGTGGAATAATTTACTCATGTGAAAAAAGTCATATCATTTTAAAAGGAAAGTTAAAAAACGGGTTGTTTTCACTTCAACTTATGTAATGCCACGTTGTGCACACAGGCAAACATGAATGTCCGCATTTCTGAGCAGTACTTTGGAAGAATTCACTACTGTGAAAAAACTCATTTAATTTTTAAAGGAAAGTTAAAATACGGGTGTTTTTCACTTCAGCTGATGTAATTCAAGGTTTTGCACATAGGCAAACATGAATGTACGCAGTCCTGAGCAATATTGTGGAATAATTCACTAATGTGAAAAAAGTCGTATAATTTTAAAAGGAAAGTTAAAAAACGGGTTGTTTTCACTTGACCTTATGTAATCCCACTTTTTGCAAACAGGTAAACTTGAATTTACAAAGTCCTGAGCAGTATTGTGGAATAATTCACTAATGTGAAAAAAGTCATATCATTTTAAAAGGAAAGTTAAAATACAGGTGTTTTTCACTTAACATTATGTAATTCAACGTGTTGCACAAAAGCAAACATGACGTTACGCAGGACTGTGCAGTACTATGGAATCATTCACTAACGTGAAAAAAGTTATTTAATTTTAAAAGGAAAGTTAAAATACGGGTGTTTTTCACTTCACCTTATGTAATTCAAGGTTTTGCACAAAAGCAAACATGAATTTACGCAGAACTGTGCAGTACTATGGAATCATTCACTAATGTGAAAAAAGTCATTTCATTTCAAAAGGAAAGTTAAAAAACGGGTTGTTTTCACTTCACCTTATAGAATCCCACTTTTTGCATACAGGCAAACATGAATTTACGCAGAACTGTGCAGTACTGTGGAATAATTTACTCATGTGAAAAAAGTCATTTAATTTTTAAAGGAAAGTTAAAATACGGGTGTTTTTCACTTCAACTTATGAAATTCAAGGTTTTACACATCGGCAAACATAAATGTACGCAGTCCTGAGCAGTATTGTGGAATAATTCACTAATGTGAAAAAAGTCATATAATTTTAAAAGGAAAGTTAAAATACGGGTGTTTTTCACTTCACATTATGTAATTCAACGTTTTGCACAAAACCAAACATGAAGTTACGCAGGACTGTGCAGTACTGTGGAATAATTCACCAATGTGAAGAAACTCGTATAATTTTAAAATGAACCTTAAAAAACAGATTATTTTCACTTCACCTTATGTAATTCCACGTTTTGCACACAGGCAAACATGAATTTACGCAGAACTGTGCAGTACTTTGGAAGAATTCACTAATGTGAAAAAAGTCATTTAATTTTTGAAGAAAGTTAAAACATGGGTGTTTTTCACTTCACCTTATGTAATTCAAAGTTCTGCACATAGGCAAACATGAATGTACGCAGTCCTGTGCAGTAATTCCACGTAGCAAAGCAAACAGGAATTTAAGTAGTCCTGTGCAGTAGGGTGGAATCAAACACACTTTGGTCAAAAGCCATCTTCCCTCAGTCTGAAACAGCTGTTTTGGCAAAAGTGTACTAATGTGAAAAAAGTCATTTCATTTTAAAAGGAAAGTTAAAAAACGGGTTGTTTTCACTTCACCTTATGTAATCCCACTTTTTGCACATAGGCAAACATGAATTTACGCAGAACTGTGCAGTACTGTGGAATAATTTACTCATGTGAAAAAAGTCATTTAATTTTTAAAGGAAAGTTAAAAAACGGGTTGTTTTCACTTCAACTTATGTAATGCCACGTTGTGCACACAGGCAAACATGAATGTACGCAGTGCTGAGCAGTACTTTGGAGGAATTCACTAATGTGAAAAAACTCATTTAATTTTTAAAGAAAGTTAAAATACGGGTGTTTTTCACTTCACATTATGTAATTCAACGTGTTGCACAAAAGCAAACATGAAGTTATGCAGGACTGTGCAGTACTGTGGAATAATTCACCAATGTGAAGAAACTTGTATAATTTTAAAATGAACGTTAAAAAACAGGTTATTTTCACTTCACCTTATGTAATTCCACGTTTTGCACACAGGGAAACATGAATTTACGCAGAACTGTGCAGTACTATGGAATCATTCACTAATGTGAAAAAAGTCATTTAATTTTAAAAGAAAATTTAAAAAACAGGTTATTTTCACTTCACCTTATGTAATTCCACGTTTTGCACACAGGCAAACATGAATTTACGCAGAACTGTGCAGTACTATGGAATCATTCACTAATGTGAAAAAAGTCATTTAATTTTAAAAGAAAATTTAAAAAACAGGTTATTTTCACTTCACCTTATGTAATTCCACGTTTTGCACACAGGCAAACATGAATTTACGCAGTCCTGAGCAGTACTTTGGAAGAATTCACTAATGTGAAAAAAGTCATTTAATTTTTGAAGGAAAGTTAAAATACGGGTGTTTTTCACTTCACCTTATTTAATTCAAAGTTCTGCACATAGGCAAACATGAATTTACGCAGTCCTGTGGAATAAATCACACTTCTCATGGTTTGAAAAAGCTGTTTTGGCAATCAATCATTCTTTATTTACACAGCGTATTTTTACAATCAAAAATTGATCCAAGGCGCTTTATAGAATCCCAGGGCCTAACCCCAGACAAGCAACAGTGGCAAGGAAAAAGTCCCCTTTTACAGCAAGAAACCTACATGGGCAGGACTCATGTCGGGGGACACTCCTGCTGTTGGACGGCTGGGTAAACAGAGAGGAGAGGAGACGAGACGAGAGGAGACGAGAGGAGAGGGAGAGGAGAAGAAGGAGAAGGAGAGGGGGAGAGGAGAGGAGAGGAGAGGAGAGGAGAGGAGAGGAGAGGAGAGGAGAGGAGAGGGAGAGGGAGAGGAGAGGAGAGGAGAGGAGAGGAGAGGGAAAGGAGAGGCACAGAAACACACCCTCTGATTGCTAGAACTTTATCAGTGAAGAAGCTCATGAAGTCTTCACCACTAAGGGAAGAAGGGATACGTGGGTCTAACTGTGACTCTTTGTTAATTTGGCCACAGTGCTGAAAAGAAACCTGTGGTTGCTCTTATTTTCCTCAATTAAAGAAGAAAAATAAGCTGTTCTAGCCTTGCGAAGGGCCTTTTTGTAAACTAATAGACAGTCTTTCCAGGCTACATGATAGCTGTCTATTTTACAAGAATGCCACTTTCTTTCTAATCTTCGCACTTTCTGCTTGAGGGTCCTGATATGTGAATTATACCAGGGGGCACACCTCCTCTGATTTACTATTTTCTTTTTCAGGCGGGCAACAGAATCAAGCATGATTCTCAGTGAGGCTGCTGCACCTTCAGCAATGGAGTCAACCTCTGCAGGGCTAAGATTATAATGATTGATCCCTGGGGAAACACACGGTGGTCCTGGGATTAGCACAGGGATCACTTTCTTAAACTTAGGTACAGCATTATCTGAAAGACATCTACTATAGTAAGACTTTGTTCTGAGCATAGAAGAATCCTTAATTATAAATGTAAAAATGATCAATGAATGGTCTGACAGGAGTGGGTTCTGAGGGAACACTGACACATGTTGTACCTCAACAGATCTAGGGTGTGGTTTAAGGTATGAGTTGGTTGGTTTATCTGCTAGAGGAAACCAACTGACTCAAGTCATGAAATGAAGTCATTTCTAAAGCTGTCATTTACAATGTCTACATGGATATTAAAGTCTCCAATGATAATGACTTTGTCTGTTCTAAGGACAAAGTCAGATAAGAAATCAGAGAACTTTGATTGGAACTGTGAATGTGGCCCAGCAGGGGGCTGATATACATCTACAAACAAAAGTGGCTTTTCTGCCTTCCAGTTCAGATGGTGTGAGCACATGCTGTGCAGTAGAGCTGCGTCGAACAACTGGGGAGGGGGATGTCTCAGCCATTCACTTCTGGCACCAGCAAGATAGGTGCGAGCGCATGCTGTGCAGGCGCCCTGTGTCCACGCCTTGGAGGCTATATAAGTTCTGAAATTTGTACGCATAGGTAGAGATCTCTCTGCATGCTTCCATGCATGTATCATGACTGACTGACTGAATAAACCATCTCCTACACAGTAACTTAGACTTGTCTTCTGATTCTCGAAAACGGCTAAATTCCGCAACAAACTTGGTGTCAGAAGTGGGATCCTGGTCGTCGGGAGTGACCGAGGGGCTGGCCACCTGAATCCACAAAAGTTTATTCTTCCTACACCCTGCAATCTTAAGGAGGAGAAGGACCAAGGCAGTCCCGATCGACGGCCACAGTATTCCTCAAATTCCATGGCTGAATTAAATTGACGAGACGTATTTATCCTATTATATTAAAAAAATTACTGCGTAGGATAGATAATGACCTTACTGTGCTGCCACAAAATAGTATAAGTAAGTCTAAGTTTGGCAAGGAAAGACCAAGTTCATAAACTAATTCCTGTGAGTCGGGTGAGGCAACACCAGGTTCCAAAAATAACTCCTTTGTGTCTGGCTCGGTGAGTCCAGGTTACAAAATGAATTCCTTTCGGTCTGATGCCAGACCATCCACCTCTCTCGAAACTACCTACCTGCCACCCTATCAACCACCACCAACATCCAGCCTGATTGCCCCCTCGTGACCTCCTACACCCCAAAGGGCCCCAAGGTCGCCCCTTCCGCCTCTACCCACCCCAGATGACCTTGACCTGCCAGAAGGACTCCACCCAACAACCTAAGAGACGGCCTGTGGGGTGAGCCCAAGAAGATCTTTCTCCCCTCTGGCCACCAGGGGATGAGAGAAGGGGACAACAGGCCCTTGGTACCCACCTTCACCATGCCATTGGTCCAAGTGGGAAGCCCTCAGGGCAACCCAATGTATGAAGGCTATAAACCGACTATGAATGTGAGTATATAACGGGTTATAAAAGGCTAAGATATGAACTATAAATATTATGAACAGTATGATTGTATGTACAGTGGTAGTGCAGTATTGGAAATATTTACAGTAGTGCAGGTTAAATTAGTTACAGGACATAAGGACATAAGGTCCTGGTAAATTGTAAATGGCGGTTCAGTCCATGTGCTATTGTTGTGTGTATGAGAATACAGTCTGTCATTGTTGTGAGTGTGGGTGGCTGTGGGTGTATGTGTTTTTCAGTCCATAGTGTGAGTGTGGTTCATCTGTCAGGAGGCCGAGTTCAGGAGTGTGACAGCCGTGGGGAAGAAGCTGTTCCGGTACCTGGTGATCTTTGGCTCCTGAAGTGCCTCCCAGAAGGCAGGAGGGTGAAAAGTCCATGTGCTGGGTGACTGGAGTCTTTGCTGATTTTCCCAGCCCTTTTCAGGCACCGGCGGAATTCCTGCAAATAGAATTTCAAATTCTTATCTTTCTGTGTGGCGAGTGACTGGATGGCAGACAGAGAGTGTTAAGTCCTCTGAATTTTGTGTGAAGTCCTCTGAATTTTTGTGTTATTTATCATTATTATAAAGGTTTAAATTGGCTATTTAAAGATGTAGTCTTCTTTCATTTGTTTTGAAGTTGAGCATTTTAGTGTGAAAGGGGCTTGGTGACTTCCGGGTTAACGGTTCATCTCAAGCTATTAAATTTGCTTTGGAGCTATACAGGAGCACACTGCCCATTGGTAAGCCAATGTTAAGCTAGTTAATAGTATACTATAATAATTTGTACATGTAAAAGATGATAACAACTGTATGCTGTGATATTTACAGAATGTTTATTCTAGTAAGCATGTTATTACTGCTATAAGCCAATCGCTAATGAGCCTTTACGCTAACTCGCGCTAGCGTAATAAGCTCTTTTATGTAGCATCTCAGGCTACCTTTAGCCAGCGTTCTTGTGCATGTAAAATGTTAATTTTTACTGGTAAATACTGGTTTTGTGTTGTATAATTTAGTGATTTTGATTCAGTATAATTCATTTAGACTATATGTGCAGCTAATTGATTACTGCCCAGTGACAATTTCATATAACTTTTTCATTTAAATTAATTTCAGCTGTTGGGGTGTAGCTCAGGGCACGAGGGGGCAGTCAGGCTGGATGGTGGTGGTGGTTGATAGGGTGGCGGGTAGGAAGTTTCAAGAGAGGTGGATGGTCCGGCGTCGGATTTCCAACTGTCCTGCAGAGACGGATAAAGGGCAGAAGAAGGGGAAGGGTGAGTTTTCTGCTTGGGCTTAACTTAACTTTCCTTACTTTCAATTGCATCATTGCCTTCTGTCATTGCTCTCTCTGGCGGTTATCACATTCGTTTTTCCCAACATTTCAACTTTTCTTCCATAATTATCATCGCATGCAATTCTTTTGCTGATACATTCTTCTTGCTCATCATCTCGTTCTTTTTCTTTTGCATGTATAATGTTAATTTTTACTGGTAAATACTGGTTTTGTGTTGTATCATTTAGTGATTTTGATTCAGTATAATTCATTTAGACCAGGTTGGAACAAGAACCTGCAACCAGTCAAGCACACAGTTTGACCAATCAGCTGTCTGAAGAGTCAGGTGAGTTGATTAAGTGAGTCCAGTCTGGTGTGCTGCTGCTGGGTTGAACAAGAATGTCCAGCCACACGGCCCTTTGTGGAACAGTTTGGACACCCCTGCATTAAAACAAATCATCATGTCTGTTAAACTTAGTAACACATCTGTAACAGTTTTTCAGTATTTTAAATCTATCTTTGCCATGGCACTGACATGTTGCCACCAACAACATCTGTCATTTGTTTCTTTATCTGTTAGTGGGAAGCCTGGCATTACCAGTGTACTGTAATCTGGGATGTAAGTTGACACTGTAACTCTCAGTGACTCTTGCAGATGCGCATCAGTGAGGCGTGTTCTGTGTTTGTTCTTAATGAAGTTCATATCAGAATAGGCTGATTCACACAGATAGGTTGAACCAAACATGTTGGCAACTTTCATGGCTGCTGTGCACACACCACTGTACTTTTCAGTATTTGCAAGGCACCAAAAGTTTGGTGCAGCCTGGTTGGCTTTGAGGTGGAGGTCATTTTGCAAGGTTACAATTTCCATCTCCACCTGACCAACATCCAAGTTGAACGTTGCACTTAGTTGCTCAGCAATGCATGTTGTATCCACTTGCATGAAAGGATTGGAAATGAATGACACACATGGCTCAAGCTGATCAAAGTCACAAAACCTCTTCTCAAACTCTTGCCCAAGTCTGTTTATGACTTGAGAGTACTTTTCTGTAGCTTTGTCAAAAGTCTCAGGAGGGAAAGTGCAGCACTTTTTTTGTCTATAAATGCATGGCGAAAATTCTCATCTTGGTTTTAAATGCATTGACAGAACTTATCATGTCAGCAACAGTTTTACCTTTGCCCTGCAGCTCACAGTTCAAAAGGTTTAGTTTCCTAGTAATGTCAGTTAAAAATGCAAGGTCCAGTATCCACTCAGTGTCCTCCAGCAGAGAGGTGTCTTTACCTTTGGACTGCATGAACTCTTTGATTTCATCCAAAAGCGAGAAAAAAACGTTTCAAAATACATCCCCTGCTCAGCCATTGGATTTCTGTGTGCAGCAACAGGTCTCCATATTCAGCTGACAGCTCCTCCAATAGCACCTTAAATGTTCTGTGCTGTTTAGCGTTGGAGCGGATGCCGTTTATAATCTTCACCACAGGAGTCATCACGTGCTCAAAGCCGGTAACTTTTGCACATATCGCCTGCTGGTGAATAATGCAGTGGTAATGCAGAAATGGTGGGAAGTCTGTGTCACCTTTACAGTGTGCGATGAAACCTGCATGCCGGCCGGTCATAGCAGGAGCTCCGTCTGTAGTCACCGATACCAGCTTTTCCAGTGGTACGTTTTTCTCCGTGAAAAAACTCCTCACTGCATTATAAATGTCAACTCCCCTCGTAGTTGTCTTCAGGAGCAGTAGTGTCAGGAGTTCTTTTGTGGAGAAATCATCAAATACCATCCGTATAAAGATCATCAGCTGCGCGGTACTGCTGTTATCCACAGACTCGTCGCACTGGATGCTAAACCACCTGCACCTAGCCAGATCCCGGTCCAGCTGTTCCGTCAAGTTCCCAGACATAGCAGACACCCTTCGAGCCATCGTGTTCGCCCCCAGCTGTACATCGGAGAGAGTGGAGAGGATATCGTTTCCATTCTTCTCGTCTTTAAGTACAGTGTTAGCAATAGGGCTGCAACTAACGACTATTTTAGTAGTCGACTAGTCACCGACTATTGAAACGATTAGTCGACTAGTCGTCGACTAATTATCATTTATTTCTTAAATTTTGCATTAAGTTGATTTAATTATGAAACAAATGCTAATGAACACACGAAAGATGGGTACAGCGAAAAATTAATCTTTTATTGAATACTTTCAAACAAAAAATAAATAAAAATGTCCTCATGTACAAAAAATAGAAACTTCTGTCCATTTAGGGACAGCCAAATAATAAATGAAAATCAACTGAACCTTCTGTGAACAAGATCAACGTGGACTGACCCAAGTTTAATATCAACCTCAGTCTACGTCAATCTGTTTGTTAATGCTCAGAAAAGCATATCCACATGCTCCTGTGTGAGACTTGCTCTCTTCTGGGAGCAGATATTCCCTGCTGCTGAGAAGATTCACTCTGCTGGTGTGGATGTTGCAGGGATGCACAGAAGGGACCTTGCTATGTTGGTCAGTGCAGGGAAACGACCCTCGTTTTCTCTCCACCAGCTGAGCGGGTCATCCTTTTTAGCGATTGATTGTTCTGTGAAGAACACCTGAACTTCCCTCCTCACCGTTTGGACTTTTTTGTCCTCCTGGGTCTCTTCTTCCTCACTTTGGCTGTCAGTGTCGGACTTCAGCAGGTTATCAATAGCAGAATTTCCCTTCTTCGGCTGTAGCTCAGGGTCATCATGCATGTCCGTCTCAAGCTTTGCTTCCTTTATGGCAAGGACTTCTATTGCACTTTGCACCCTCGTGCCATCTTCAGGAGAGATGAATTTCATCCTTCTGAATCGTGGGTCGATGGCAGCTGCAAGAACAAGTGGGTTGTCTTTTTCTGGAGACACACTGTTAATATTCTCCCACCTCTCACATATTCCTTTTACTGAAAGGTCTTTAAAGGCTTTTCCTGCACTTGTCTGGTACTGAGTTTGCGGTACGGACCGATGCAGGCCTTTCACCAGCTGTGGTAGACATGAAGCAGTTGAGTACTCCTGTCCACTGAGGAAAACAGTTGAACATTCAAAAGGCTGCAACCCCTGCACCAGATCCTCAAGTATCACCCACTGATCTGGTTTGAGGTCACAGTAGTGCTTGCCTCTTGGTGTTACCTCAGGGTCAGAGAGGGTTGCAGTGACTGGCCACCGCTGCTCCAGGAGTCTCTCCACCATGTAGTACGTACTGTTCCATCGTGTACTCCTGGATCAGCTTGTGCTCTGGGGTGTTCATTTGCTGCTGCTTCTTCTTCAGTTTGGAATTGGCCAGCTCACTTCTCCTAAAGTGCTCCACTAAATTTCTTGCCGCACCAATAGCCTTGCTGAGGCTGGGCTCTTTGAGGGCACTGTTTACAATAAGTTGGAGAGTGTGCCCAGCACAGCGGACTGAAAACCAACCATGTTTTTCCTCCAATAGTCGAGCTGCTGCCACCATGTTAGGCCCGTTGTCATGGACTATAGCCTTAATTTTGCTGGGCAAGATATCAAATTTCTCGATCACCTCTTCCATCCATAACACAATGTTGGCAGCAGTATGCCTCTCCTCCAGAGGTAGGGTGGTGAGGTTAAAGGTCTTCATTTTCCAGTCCTTTGTAATGAAATGGCACGAAACTCCAAGATACGCCTCTGTGGCACGGCTGGTCCAGATATCACATGTCAGTGTGAGGGAGCTGTTGACCTCTTTTAGGATTTCCTTTACCTTTTAACACAAAAGTTGATTTTTGTTCATTTTTACAAAACACAGACATTATTCAACACACACATATATGTATGTATGTATGAATATATATATATATATATATATATATATATATATATATATATATATATATATATATATATATTTATTATTTATTTTATAAATTGCTCTTAAATGAAATGTGTGATTGTTATGAAGTGTTTGTGTGTGTGTGTGTGTGTGTGTGTGTGTGTGTGTGTGTGTGTGTATGTGTGAGCGAGCGTGTGTATTTTAAACAATTACCTTCAGCAACGTTGTGCTGTATTTCTCCTCCATCAAGTGAGTGAAATGGGTCCTGGACAGCAGTACGTAGTCGGGGTTGAACTGCACAATCATCTGCTTAAATCCGTCACCATCGACCATGGAGAGCGGCCTCATATCAGTGACCAGCATCTGCAGCACGGATTCGGTGAGGGCACTCGACTGCTGCGGGGTGCACGTCTGCTTTTTTGCACGAAGCAGTCAAGTGTCCCTCTTTTCTTCGGACTGCAGGCATTTGATTTAAAATATGTTAAAAACCGTATTGGCTTGAATATTGAGCGTGAATCTTACCGCGGAGAGTCAAACTCGGTTACGCCGACGTGCTTCCGTTTAAGATGCTCGTGCATCGCGGATGTACTGCCGTGATAGACTAGGTCAACTTTGCAGACCTTACACTTTACCTTTTTTTTTGTGGAATCTAGGGTAAAGTGCTCCCAAACTTTGGACGTTCTGCTTCTCGCACCGCTCGTTGAAGCCGCCATGTTTGTAAACAGCGCTGAGACAGAGACGCTACTGCGCATGTGCAACTCTCCGCGGATGGTCGACTACCGAATTAGTTGTCGACTATTTTTAGAGTCGACTAATCGTTGCAGCCCTAACTTGGAGTGATGTAGAATACTGGACTGTATTGGGATTAGAGTGGGGAAAGTGGGAGGACACATATGGGTCAGATGTGTCCTCCCAATCAGTGGCGAGGCGACACAGCTTAATCCAAGGTCCGAGGTCCTTCCAATGATCTTCTGGCCCTTTTGACAGGGAGATGTGGGGAGTACTGGACGGAACATCAGACAGTTGACAGACACACACAGACAAGTTGACAGACACACACAGACAAGTTGACAGACACACACAGACAAGTTGACAGACACAGCGCAGCGCATGGGATGCCAGTACATAGTATGTGTGGTTAGGTGAACTGAGGCTTGTGCTTAGAAACGCTCCTCATAATTTGTGTCCTGGCTTGGTGCCACATGGTTGGTACAGTGCACTGCATCATCTGTTTGCAGATGTGCAGCAGGGCCCACTCTGCCTTTTGCCCATTGTAATGGCATGCTCGACTCTGGATGGGGCAGCCCCCAAATATAAATCCATTTAAATTCAAGGGTTACAGGAGTAACCGATGAGGGGGATGGACGCTCGAGCTCTAATCCCTCTGGGGTTGATATTAAGTTTATTGGCAGAGCTAAAATAAGGTCACAGCCTACCAGTTTTAATGGACATGACGGAGATATCAGGAATGCATGTTTAAACTTGTGGTTTTCAAATTTACACTGGAGGGGAACGGAGAACATTTCTCTGACGTGCACTCCACTTGCTCCCAGTGAGTACAGAGATCTACCACTCATGTGAGTGTTGGGGAGAGATTTGGCTTGTATCACAGAGTAGGTGGCTCCCGTGTCCACCACAAATCGAAGTTTAGTCTTTCGCACGGTTTTCTCTAGTGTAGGTAACTTGTTTATAATTTGATCAGAAATATTAGCATAATACACGAATGGGTTAGTCACGTTTGTGCCCAGCGGTGGTGTGGTGTGGTGTGATACTGTGCCTGAATCGTGGTTGGATGACTCCACCTCTCTTTCTTGTCCAATTGTTGCCGTGGTTCTAAATAGAATTGGTGCTCTGAATGTCCCCGTTCTCTGCCCTGCAGGTGCCCTCTGCCACGCCCTCTTCCTCTTCTCCGTCTCGTGACCAGTGTCCATTCCGACCACAGTGGTAGCAGGTGTCCGAGTCTTCATGCCCCATGTTCGGCGGTCACCTTGGTGACCAGGCGCTTGGTGAAGTCCCTGGAGGCTATGTCATGAGGGTCATCGCCTGCTCCAGATGAAGCCCAGTTGTTGCAGGCTGCCAGTGCCCAGTGAAGACGCTTTTTGCAGCCACACAACTGTGTGGATCTTCATCATTATTCTGGCCATTTCAGAAGATGTCAGGACATTGTCTCGAAAGAAGTCAGTCAGAGCTTTCGCCATTGTAGCCCCTCCTTTCTCCGGACGTGGGAGGTGTTTCACTGCTTCCAAGAAAAAAATCATTTAATTTTCAAAGGAAAGTTTAAAAAACGGGTTGTTTTCACTTCATTTTATGTAATTCCATGTTTTGCACATCGTCAAACATGAATTTACGCAGTCCTGTGCAGTACTGTGGAATAATGCACGAATGTGAAAAAAGGCATATAATTTTAAAAGGAAAGTTAAAAAATGTGTTATTTTCACTTCACCTTATGGAATTCAACATTGTGCACATAAGCAAACATAATTCTAGCAGTCCTTTGCAATCCTGTGGAATAAAACACACTTTGGTGAAAACCCACCTTCCCTCGGTCTGAAACAGCTGTTTTGGCAAAAGTGCACTAATGTGAAAAAAGTCATTTAATTTTAAAAGGTAAGTTAAAAAACGGGTACAATGTTGAATTACATAAGGAGAAGTGAAAAAAAACAGTTATTTAACTTTCATTTTAAAGTTATATGACTTTTTTCACATTAGTGCACTTTTGCCAAAACAGCTGTTTCAGACCGAGATAAGGTGCTTTTTGACAAAGTGTGTTTTATTCCACAGTACTGCACAGGACTGCATAAATTCATGTTTGATTATGTGTCAAACATTGAATTACATAAGGAGAAGTGAAAAAAAAACAGTTATTTAACTTTCATTTTAAAGTTATATGACTTTTTTCACATTAGTGAATTATTCCACAGTACATCATTTTCTTACTTACAATGAAAAAATAACATTTAAAGTTATATGACTTTTTTCACATTAGTGAATTATTCCACAGGACTGCGTAAATTCATGTTTGCTGACGTGCAGAATGTTGAATTACATAAGATGAAGTGAAAACATCCCATTTTTTAACTTTCCTTTTAAAATTAAATCACTTTTTTGACAAAGTGTGTTTTATTCCACAGTACTGCGCAGGACTGCGTAAATTCATGTTTGCTTGTGTGTACAATGTTGAATTACATAAGGAGAAGTGAAAAAAAACAGTGATTTAACTTTCATTTTAAAGATATATGACTTTTTTCATATTAGTGAATTATTCCACAGTACTGCACAGGACTGCGTAAATTCATGTTTGCTTACGTGCAGAATGTTGAATTACATCAGATGAAGTGAAAACAACCCGTTTTTTAACTTTCCTTTTAAAATTAAATCACTTTTTTCACATTAGTGCACTTTTGCCAAAACAGCTGTTTCAGACCGAGATAAGGTGCTTTTTGACAAAGTGTGTTTTGTTCCACAGTACTGCGCAGGACTGCGTAAATTCATGTTTGCTTGTGTGTACAATGTTGAATTACATAAGGAGAAGTGAAAAAAAACAGTTATTTAACTTTCATTTTAAAGTTGTATGACTTTTTTCACATTAGTGAATTATTCCATAGTACTGCACAGGACTGCGTAAATTCATGTTTGCCTGTGTGCAAAACGTGGAATTACATAAGGTGAAGTGAAAATAACCTTTTTTTTAACGTTCATTTTAAAATTATACGAGTTTCTTCACATTGGTGAATTATTCCACAGTACTGCTCAGGACTGCGTACATTCATGTTTGCCTATGTGCAAAACCTTGAATTACATAAGGTGAAGTGAAAAACACCCGTATTTTAACTTTCCTTCAAAAATTAAATGACTTTTTTCACATTAGTGAATTCTTACAAAGTACTGCTCAGGACTGCGTAAATTCATGTTTGCTTACGTGCAGAATGTTGAATTACATAAGATAAACTAAAAACATCCCGTTTTTTAACTTTCCTTTTAAAATTAAATCACTTTTTTCACATTAGTGCACTTTTGCCAAAACAGCTGTTTCAGACCGAGATAAGGTGGTTTTTGACAAAGTGTGTTTTATTCCACAGTACTGCACAGGACTGCGTAAATTCATGTTTGCTGACGTGCAGAATGTTGAAATACATAAGATGAAGTGAAAACAACCCGTTTTTTAACTTTCCTTTTAAAATTAAATCACTTTTTTCACATTAGTGCACTTTTGCCAAACCAGCTGTTTCAGACCGAGATAAGGTGGTTTTTGACAAAGTGTGTTTTATTCCACAGTACTGCGCAGGACTGCGTAAATTCATGTTTGCTTGTGTGTACAATGTTGAATTACATAAGGAGAAGTGAAAAAAAACAGTTATTTAACTTTCATTTTAAAGTTATATGACTTTTTTCACATTAGTGAATTATTCCACAGAACTGCACAGGATTGCGTAAATTCATGTATGCTTACGTGCAGAATGTTGAATTACATAAGATGAAGTGAAAACAACCCGTTTTTTAACTTTCCTTTTAAAATTAAATCACTTTTTTCACATTAGTGCACTTTTGCCAAAACAGCTGTTTCAGACCGAGATAAGGTGCTTTTTGACAAAGTGTGTTTTATTCCACAGTACTGCGCAGGACTGCGTAAATTCATGTTTGCTTTTGTGTACAATGTTGAATTACATAAGGAGAAGTGAAAAAAAACAGTTATTTAACTTTCATTTTAAAGTTATATGACTTTTTTCACATTAGTGAATTATTCCACAGTACTGCACAGGACTGCGTAAATCCATGTTTGCTGACGTGCAGAATGTTGAAATACATAAGATGAAGTGAAAACAACCCGTTTTTTAACTTTCCTTTTAAAATTAAATCACTTTTTTCACATTAGTGCACTTTTGCCAAAACAGCTGTTTCAGACCGAGATAAGGTGCTTTTTGACAGTGTGTTTTATTCCACAGTACTGCACAGGACTGCATAAATTCATGTTTGATTATGTGTCAAACGTTGAATTACATAAGGTGAAGTGAAAAAAAAACGTTATTTAACTTTCATTTTAAAGTTGTATGACTTTTTTCACATCCGTGAATTATTCCACAGGACTGTACAGTTCTGTGTAAATTCATGTTTGGCTATGTGCAGAATGTTGAATTACATAAAATGAAGTGAAAACAACCCGTTTTTTAACTTTCCTTTTAAAATTAAATCACTTTTTTCACATTAGTGCACTTTTGCCAAAACAGCTGTTTCAGACCGAGATAAGGTGCTTTTTGACAAAGTGTGTTTTATTCCACAGTACTGCGCAGGACTGCGTAAATTCATGTTTGCTTGTGTGTACAATGTTGAATTACATAAGGAGAAGTGAAAAAAAACAGTTATTTAACTTTCATTTTAAAGTTGTATGACTTTTTTCACATTAGTGAATTATTCCACAGTACTGCACAGGACTGCGTAAATTCATGTTTGCTGACGTGCAGAATGTTGAAATACATAAGATGAAGTGAAAACAACCCGTTTTTTAACTTTCCTTTTAAAATTAAATCACTTTTTTCACATTAGTGCACTTTTTCCAAAACAGCTGTTTCAGACCGAGATAAGGTGCTTTTTGACAAAGTGTGTTTTATTCCACAGTACTGCGCAGGACTGCGTAAATTCATGTTTGCTTGTGTGTACAATGTTGAATTACATAAGGAGAAGTGAAAAAAAACAGTTATTTAACTTTCATTTTAAAGTTGTATGACTTTTTTCACATCCGTGAATTATTCCACAGGACTGTACAGTTCTGTGTAAATTCATGTTTGGCTATGTGCAGAATGTTGAATTACATAAAATGAAGTGAAAACAACCCGTTTTTTAACTTTCCTTTTAAAATTAAATCACTTTTTTCACATTAGTGCACTTTTGCCAAAACAGCTGTTTCAGACCGAGATAAGGTGCTTTTTGACAAAGTGTGTTTTATTCCACAGTACTGCGCAGGACTGCGTAAATTCATGTTTGCTTGTGTGTACAATGTTGAATTACATAAGGAGAAGTGAAAAAAAACAGTTATTTAACTTTCATTTTAAAGTTGTATGACTTTTTTCACATTAGTGAATTATTCCACAGTACTGCACAGGACTGCGTAAATTCATGTTTGCTGACGTGCAGAATGTTGAATTACATAAGATGAAGTGAAAACAACCCGTTTTTTAACTTTCCTTTTAAAATTAAATCACTTTTTTCACATTAGTGCACTTTTGCCAAAACAGCTGTTTCAGACCGAGATAAGGTGCTTTTTGACAAAGTGTGTTTTATTCCACAGTACTGCGCAGGACTGCGTAAATTCATGTTTGCTTGTGTGTACAATGTTGAATTACATAAGGAGAAGTGAAAAAAAACAGTTATTTAACTTTCATTTTAAAGTTGTATGACTTTTTTCACATTAGTGAATTATTCCACAGTACTGCACAGGACTGCGTAAATTCATGTTTGCTGACGTGCAGAATGTTGAAATACATAAGATGAAGTGAAAACAACCCGTTTTTTAACTTTCCTTTTAAAATTAAATCACTTTTTTCACATTAGTGCACTTTTGCCAAAACAGCTGTTTCAGACCGAGATAAGGTGCTTTTTGACAAAGTGTGTTTTATTCCACAGTACTGCGCAGGACTGCGTAAATTCATGTTTGCTTGTGTGTACAATGTTGAATTACATAAGGAGAAGTGAAAAAAAACAGTTATTTAACTTTCATTTTAAAGTTATATGACTTTTTTCACATTAGTGAATTATTCCACAGTACTGCACAGGACTGCGTAAATTCATGTTTGCTGACGTGCAGAATGTTGAATTACATAAGATGAAGTGAAAACAACCCGTTTTTTAACTTTCCTTTTAAAATTAAATCACTTTTTTCACATTAGTGCACTTTTGCCAAAACAGCTGTTTCAGACCGAGATAAGGTGCTTTTTGACAAAGTGTGTTTTATTCCACAGTACTGCGCAGGACTGCGTAAATTCATGTTTGCTTGTGTGTACAATGTTGAATTACATAAGGAGAAGTGAAAAAAAACAGTTATTTAACTTTCATTTTAAAGTTGTATGACTTTTTTCACATTAGTGAATTATTCCACAGTACTGCACAGGACTGCGTAAATTCATGTTTGCTGACGTGCAGAATGTTGAAATACATAAGATGAAGTGAAAACAACCCGTTTTTTAACTTTCCTTTTAAAATTAAATCACTTTTTTCACATTAGTGCACTTTTGCCAAAACAGCTGTTTCAGACCGAGATAAGGTGCTTTTTGACAAAGTGTGTTTTATTCCACAGTACTGCGCAGGACTGCGTAAATTCATGTTTGCTTGTGTGTACAATGTTGAATTACATAAGGAGAAGTGAAAAAAAAACAGTTATTTAACTTTCATTTTAAAGTTGTATGACTTTTTTCACATTAGTGAATTATTCCACAGTACTGCACAGGACTGCGTAAATTCATGTTTGCTGACGTGCAGAATGTTGAAATACATAAGATGAAGTGAAAACAACCCGTTTTTTAACTTTCCTTTTAAAATTAAATCACTTTTTTCACATTAGTGCACTTTTGCCAAAACAGCTGTTTCAGACCGAGATAAGGTGCTTTTTGACAAAGTGTGTTTTATTCCACAGTACTGCGCAGGACTGCGTAAATTCATGTTTGCTTGTGTGTACAATGTTGAATTACATAAGGAGAAGTGAAAAAAAACAGTTATTTAACTTTCATTTTAAAGTTGTATGACTTTTTTCACATTAGTGAATTATTCCACAGTACTGCACAGGACTGCGTAAATTCATGTTTGGCTGACGTGCAGAATGTTGAAATACATAAGATGAAGTGAAAACAACCCGTTTTTTAACTTTCCTTTTAAAATTAAATCACTTTTTTCACATTAGTGCACTTTTGCCAAAACAGCTGTTTCAGACCGAGATAAGGTGCTTTTTGACAAAGTGTGTTTTATTCCACAGTACTGCGCAGGACTGCGTAAATTCATGTTTGCTTGTGTGTACAATGTTGAATTACATAAGGAGAAGTGAAAAAAACAGTTATTTAACTTTCATTTTAAAGTTGTATGACTTTTTTCACATTAGTGAATTATTCCACAGTACTGCACAGGACTGCGTAAATTCATGTTTGCTGACGTGCAGAATGTTGAAATACATAAGATGAAGTGAAAACAACCCGTTTTTTAACTTTCCTTTTAAAATTAAATCACTTTTTTCACATTAGTGCACTTTTGCCAAAACAGCTGTTTCAGACCGAGATAAGGTGCTTTTTGACAAAGTGTGTTTTATTCCACAGTACTGCGCAGGACTGCGTAAATTCATGTTTGCTTGTGTGTACAATGTTGAATTACATAAGGAGAAGTGAAAAAAAACAGTTATTTAACTTTCATTTTAAAGTTGTATGACTTTTTTCACATTAGTGAATTATTCCACAGTACTGCACAGGACTGCGTAAATTCATGTTTGCTGACGTGCAGAATGTTGAAATACATAAGATGAAGTGAAAACAACCCGTTTTTTAACTTTCCTTTTAAAATTAAATCACTTTTTTCACATTAGTGCACTTTTGCCAAAACAGCTGTTTCAGACCGAGATAAGGTGGTTTTTGACAAAGTGTGTTTTATTCCACAGTACTGCGCAGGACTGCGTAAATTCATGTTTGCTTGTGTGTACAATGTTGAATTACATAAGGAGAAGTGAAAAAAAACAGTTATTTAACTTTCATTTTAAAGTTATATGACTTTTTTCACATTAGTGAATTATTCCACAGTACTGCACAGGACTGCGTAAATTCATGTTTGCTGACGTGCAGAATGTTGAAATACATAAGATGAAGTGAAAACAACCCGTTTTTTAACTTTCCTTTTAAAATTAAATCACTTTTTTCACATTAGTGCACTTTTGCCAAAACAGCTGTTTCAGACCGAGATAAGGTGCTTTTTGACAAAGTGTGTTTTATTCCACAGTACTGCGCAGGACTGCGTAAATTCATGTTTGCTTGTGTGTACAATGTTGAATTACATAAGGAGAAGTGAAAAAAAACAGTTATTTAACTTTCATTTTAAAGTTATATGACTTTTTTCACATTAGTGAATTATTCCACAGTACTGCACAGGACTGCGTAAATTCATGTTTGCTGACGTGCAGAATGTTGAAATACATAAGATGAAGTGAAAACAACCCGTTTTTTAACTTTCCTTTTAAAATTAAATCACTTTTTTCACATTAGTGCACTTTTGCCAAAACAGCTGTTTCAGACCGAGATAAGGTGCTTTTTGACAAAGTGTGTTTTATTCCACAGTACTGCGCAGGACTGCGTAAATTCATGTTTGCTTGTGTGTACAATGTTGAATTACATAAGGAGAAGTGAAAAAAAACAGTTATTTAACTTTCATTTTAAAGTTATATGACTTTTTTCACATTAGTGAATTATTCCACAGTACTGCACAGGACTGCGTAAATTCATGTTTGCTGACGTGCAGAATGTTGAAATACATAAGATGAAGTGAAAACAACCCGTTTTTTAACTTTCCTTTTAAAATTAAATCACTTTTTTCACATTAGTGCACTTTTGCCAAAACAGCTGTTTCAGACCGAGATAAGGTGCTTTTTGACAAAGTGTGTTTTATTCCACAGTACTGCGCAGGACTGCGTAAATTCATGTTTGCTTGTGTGTACAATGTTGAATTACATAAGGAGAAGTGAAAAAAAACAGTTATTTAACTTTCATTTTAAAGTTATATGACTTTTTTCACATTAGTGAATTATTCCACAGTACTGCACAGGACTGCGTAAATTCATGTTTGCTGACGTGCAGAATGTTGAATTACATAAGATGAAGTGAAAACAACCCGTTTTTTAACTTTCCTTTTAAAATTAAATCACTTTTTTCACATTAGTGCACTTTTGCCAAAACAGCTGTTTCAGACCGAGATAAGGTGCTTTTTGACAAAGTGTGTTTTATTCCACAGTACTGCGCAGGACTGCGTAAATTCATGTTTGCTTGTGTGTACAATGTTGAATTACATAAGGAGAAGTGAAAAAAAACAGTTATTTAACTTTCATTTTAAAGTTGTATGACTTTTTTCACATTAGTGAATTATTCCACAGTACTGCACAGGACTGCGTAAATTCATGTTTGCTTACGTGCAGAATGTTGAATTACATAAGATGAAGTGAAAACAACCCGTTTTTTAACTTTCCTTTTAAAATTAAATCACTTTTTTCACATTAGTGCACTTTTGCCAAAACAGCTGTTTCAGACCGAGATAAGGTGGTTTTTGACAAAGTGTGTTTTATTCCACAGTACTGCGCAGGACTGCGTAAATTCATGTTTGCTTGTGTGTACAATGTTGAATTACATAAGGAGAAGTGAAAAAAAACAGTTATTTAACTTTCATTTTAAAGTTATATGACTTTTTTCACATTAGTGAATTATTCCACAGTACTGCACAGGACTGCGTAAATTCATGTTTGCTGACGTGCAGAATGTTGAAATACATAAGATGAAGTGAAAACAACCCGTTTTTTAACTTTCCTTTTAAAATTAAATCACTTTTTTCACATTAGTGCACTTTTGCCAAAACAGCTGTTTCAGACCGAGATAAGGTGCTTTTTGACAAAGTGTGTTTTATTCCACAGTACTGCGCAGGACTGCGTAAATTCATGTTTGCTTGTGTGTACAATGTTGAATTACATAAGGAGAAGTGAAAAAAAACAGTTATTTAACTTTCATTTTAAAGTTATATGACTTTTTTCACATTAGTGAATTATTCCACAGAACTGCACAGGACTGCGTAAATTCATGTTTGCTTACGTGCAGAATGTTGAATTACATAAGATGAAGTGAAAACAACCCGTTTTTTAACTTTCCTTTTAAAATTAAATCACTTTTTTCACATTAGTGCACTTTTGCCAAAACAGCTGTTTCAGACCGAGATAAGGTGCTTTTTGACAAAGTGTGTTTTATTCCACAGTACTGCGCAGGACTGCGTAAATTCATGTTTGCTTGTGTGTACAATGTTGAATTACATAAGGAGAAGTGAAAAAAACAGTTATTTAACTTTCATTTTAAAGTTATATGACTTTTTTCACATTAGTGAATTATTCCACAGAACTGCACAGGACTGCGTAAATTCATGTATGCTTACGTGCAGAATGTTGAATTACATAAGATGAAGTGAAAACAACCCGTTTTTTAACTTTCCTTTTAAAATTAAATCACTTTTTTCACATTAGTGCACTTTTGCCAAAACAGCTGTTTCAGACCGAGATAAGGTGGTTTTTGACAAAGTGTGTTTTATTCCACAGTACTGCGCAGGACTGCGTAAATTCATGTTTGCTTGTGTGTACAATGTTGAATTACATAAGGAGAAGTGAAAAAAAACAGTTATTTAACTTTCATTTTAAAGTTATATGACTTTTTTCACATTAGTGAATTATTCCACAGAACTGCACAGGACTGCGTAAATTCATGTTTGCTGACGTGCAGAATGTGGAATTACATAAGATGAAGTGAAAACAACCCGTTTTTTAACTTTTCTTTTAAAATTAAATCACTTTTTTCACATTAGTGCACTTTTGCCAAAACAGCTGTTTCAGACCGAGATAAGGTGCTTTTTGACAAAGTGTGTTTTACTCCACAGTACTGCGCAGGACTGCGTAAATTCATGTTTGCTTGTGTGTACAATGTTGAATTACATAAGGAGAAGTGAAAAAAAACAGTTATCTAACTTTCATTTTAAAGTTATATGACTTTTTTCACATTAGTGAATTATTCCACAGAACTGCACAGGACTGCGTAAATTCATGTTTGCTGACGTGCAGAATGTTGAATTACATAAGATGAAGTGAAAACAACCCGTTTTTTAACTTTTCTTTTAAAATTAAATCACTTTTTTCACATTAGTGCACTTTTGCCAAAACAGCTGTTTCAGACCGAGATAAGGTGCTTTTTGACAAAGTGTGTTTTACTCCACAGTACTGCGCAGGACTGCGTAAATTCATGTTTGCTTGTGTGTACAATGTTGAATTACATAAGGAGAAGTGAAAAAAAACAGTTATTTAACTTTCATTTTAAAGTTATATGACTTTTTTCATATTAGTGAATTATTCCACAGTACTGCACAGGACTGCGTAAATTCATGTTTGCTTACGTGCAGAATGTAAGCAAACATTTTTGCTGACGTGCAGAATGTTGAATTACATAAGATGAAGTGAAAACAACCCGTTTTTTAACTTTCCTTTTAAAATTAAATCACTTTTTTCACATTAGTGCACTTTTGCCAAAACAGCTGTTTCAGACCGAGATAAGGTGCTTTTTGACAGTGTGTTTTATTCCACAGTACTGCACAGGACTGCATAAATTCATGTTTGATTATGTGTCAAACGTTGAATTACATAAGGTGAAGTGAAAAAAAAACGTTATTTAACTTTCATTTTAAAATTATATGACTTTTTTTCACAATAGTGAATTATTCCACAGTACTGCACAGGACTGCGTAACTACATGTTTACTTATGTGCAAAACCTTGAATTACATCAGGTGAAGTGAAAATAACCTGTTTTTTAACTTTCATTTTTAAATTAAATCACCTTTTTCACATTAGTGCACTTTTGCCAAAACAGCTGTTTCAGACTGAGGGAAGATGGGTTTTGACCAAAGTGTGTTTTATTCCACAGTACTGCACAGGACTGCGTAACTCCATGTTTACTTATGTGCAAAACCTTGAATTACTTAAGGTGAAGTGAAAATAACCTGTTTTTTAACTTTCACTTTAAAATTACATGACTTTTTTTGAGCTTTTCTAAGCACAAGCCTCAGTTCACTTAACCACATATACTATGTACTGGCATCCCATGCGCTGTGTCTGTCAACTTGTCTGTGTGTGTCTGTCAACTGTTTGATGTTCCGTCCACTACTCCCCACATCTCCCTGTCAAAAGGGCCAGAAGATCATCGGAAGGACCTCGGACCTTGGATTAAGCTGTGTCGACTCGCCACTGATTGGGAGGACACATCTGACCCATATGTCCAGATTCTACATCACTTCAAGTTCACTCGATGTCACACTTTACCGATGTCCCGGCAACGGCCACAGTTATCGTGGTACGGGACTGTCTCTCACTCCTCTCACCGCTCACACTAATCTTTCTGACCCTGTATCTGCAGGTAACGCTCATGGAGATGAAGCGGCAAAGACAGCTGCTGCCCTGCCAGGCCCACCGTCCACTCTCTGTGCTGTAAAGCTTCCCTCGTCTCTGTTCGGATTTTTGAGTCTTGGCCCTCCGAAAAGGCCCACAGGAAGCACACGGAAGTAATAACTCGTGGTTATTTATGATGTTCTTTTATTTTTAATAACTGTGACCACAGGACATAAAGCTGAAATTAATCTAAAATGAAAAAGTTATATAAAATTGTCACTGGGTAGTAATCAATTAGTTGCACATATAGTCTAAATGAATTATACTGAATCAAAATCACTAAATGATACAACACAAAACCAGTATTTACCAGTAAAAATTAACATTTACATGCACAAGAACGCTGGCTAAAGGTAGCCTGAGATGTTACATAAAATAGCTTATTACGCTAGCGCGAGTTAGCGTAAAGGCTCATTAGCGATTAGCTTATAGCAGTAATAACATGCTTACTAGAATAAACATTCTGTAAATATCACAGCATACAGTTGTTATCATCTTTTACATGTACAAATTATTATAGTATACTATTAACTAGCTTAACATTAGCTTACCAATGGGCAGTGTGCTCCTGTATAGCTCTAAAGCAAATTTAATAGCTTGAGATGAACCGTTAACCCGGAAGTCACCAAGCCCCTTTCACACTAAAATGCTCAACTTCAAAACAAATGAAAGAAGACTAAATCTTTAAATAGCCAATTTAAACTTTATAATAATGATAAATAACACAAAAATTCAGAGGACTTTACACAAAATTCGGAGGACTTAACACTCTCTGTCTGCCATCCAGTCACTCGCCACACAGAAAGATAAGAATTTGAAATTCTATTTGCAGGAATTCCACCGGTGCCTGTTCATAATATTTATAGTTCATATCTTAGCCTTTTATAACCCGTTATATACTCACATTCATAGTCGGTTTATAGCCTTCGTACATTGGGTTGCCCTGAGGGCCTCCCACTTGGACCAATGGCATGGTGAAGGTGGGTACCAAGGGCCTGTTGTCCCCTTCTCTCATCCCCTGGTGGCCAGAGGGGAGAAAGATCTTCTTGGGCTCACCCCACAGGCTGTCTCTGAGGTTGTTGGGTGGAGTCCTTCTGGCAGGTCAAGGTCATCTGGGGTGGGTAGAGGTGGAAGGGGCGACCTAGGGGAATCAGAAGTCAAGTCTAAGTTACTGTGTAGGAGATGGTTTATTCAGTCAGTCGGTCATGATACATGCATGGAAGCATGCAGAGAGATCTCTACCTATGCGTACAAATTTCGGAACTTATATAGCCTCCAAGGCGCGGACACAGGGCGCCTGCACAGCATGTGCTCGCACCTATCTTGCTGGTGCCAGAAGTTGAATGGCTGAGACATCCCCCTCCCCAGTTGTTCGACGCAGCTCTACTGCACAGCATGTGCTCACACCATCTGAACTGGAAGGCAGAAAAGCCACTTTTGTTTGTAGTTGTATATCAGCCCCCTGCTGGGCCACAGTCACAGTTCCAATCAGAGTTCTCTGATTTCTTATCTGACTTTGTCCTTAGAACAGACAAAGTCATTATCATTGGAGACTTTAATATCCATGTAGACATTGTAAATGACAGCTTTAGAAATGACTTCATGTCATTACTTGAGTCAGTTGGTTTCCTCAAGCAGATAAACCAACCAACTTATACCTTCAACCACACCCTAGATCTAGTTCTGACTTATGGTGTTGAGGTAGAACATGTGTCAGTGTTCCCTCAAAACCCACTCCTGTCAGACCATTCGTTGATCATTTTTACATTTATAATTAAGGATTCTTCTATGCTCAGAACAAAGTAGTAGATGTCTTTCAGATAATGCTGTACCTAAGTTTAAGAAAGTGATCCCTGTGCTAATCCCAGGACCACCGTGTGTTTCCCCAGGGATCAATCATTATAATCTTAGCCCTGCAGAGGTTGACTCTATTGCTGAAGGTGCAGCAGCCTCACTGAGAATCATGCTTGATTCTGTTGCCCACCTGAAAAAGAAAATAATAAATCAGAGGAGGTGTGCCCCCTGGTATAATTCACATATCAGGACCCTCAAGCAGAAAGTGCGAAGATTAGAAAGAAAGTGGCATTCTTGTAAAATAGACAGCTATCATGTAGCCTGGAAAGACTGTCTATTAGTTTACAAAAAGGCCCTTCGCAAGGCTAGAACAGCTTATTTTTCTTCTTTAATTGAGGAAAATAAGAGCAACCACAGGTTTCTTTTCAGCACTGTGGCCAAATTAACAAAGAGTCACAGTGCTTTAGACCCACGTATCCCTTCTTCCCTTAGTGGTGAAGACTTCATGAGCTTCTTCACTGATAAAGTTCTAGCTATCAGAGGGAAAGCTAAACAGGCCATCCCAACAACTGGACCATCACCAGATGTGGTGACTGTGGGAACATACAATGAGCCCTTAAACTCCTTCAGCCCTATATATTTTTCTGAGGCGTCATCGCTGATTCAGAAATCCAAGACCACCACATGTCTTTTAGATCCCATCCCAACACACCTGTTGAAGGATGTTTTACCATTGATAGGCAGTCCTATCCTGGACCAGATCAATGGTTCCTTAGTGACAGGTTATGTACCCCGGTCCTACAAGGTGGCAGTGATTAAGCCTTTGCTTAAAAAACCATCACTGGATCCTGAAGTATTAGCAAATTATCGGCCAATATCCAACCTTCCTTTTATTTCTAAAATTCTTGAGAAGGTGGTGGTGACTCTGTTACTGGAGCACCTACAACACAGCCTGTTTGAGATTCAGTTAGGCTTTAGAGCTCACCACAGCTCACCATTCCCTCTTCATACAGTAGGGTTAGCTATGGAGTTCCTCAAGGTTCTGTACTCGGACCAATCCTCTTCACCAATCCCCCCCACACACACATTTACTTACAGGTATCGCCGCCTTCGGAGCTGCATTATGACCTCTGGCCCGCTGACCCGTTGTATAGTGTGTTTTGTATTTTTGTGTGTGTTTCTGTGCCTCTCTTTCCCTCTCCTCTCCTCTCCTCTCCTCTCCTCTCCTCTCCTCTCCTCTCCTCTCCTCTCCTCTCCTGCTGCTCCCCCGCAGTCCTGTTCAGTACTGTGGAATAAAACACACTTTGGTCAAAACCCACCTTCTCCCGGTCTGAAACAGCTGTTTTGGCAAAAGTGCACTAATGTGAAAAAAGTAATTTAATTTTAAAAGGAAAGTTGAAATACAGGTTATTTTCACTTCACCTTATGTAATTCAACATTGTACACAGCAGCAAATATAATTCTAGCAGTCCTGTGCCGTCTTGAGGAATAATTTACTAATGTGAAAAAAGTAATATAATTTAAAAAGGAAAGTTAAAAAACGGGGTTATTTTCATTTCAGTTTATGAAATCCCACGTTTTCACACAGGCAAACATGAATTTACGCAGAACTGTGCAGCACTGTGGAATAAAACACACTTTGGTCAAAACCCACCTTCCCTCGGTCTGAAACAGCTGTTTTGGCAAAAGTGCACTGATGTTAAAAAAAGTCATTTAATTTTAAAAGGAAAGTTAAAAAAACGGGTTGTTTTAACTTCACTTTATGTAATCCCACGTTTTGCACAAAGGCAAACATGAATTTACGCAGAACTGTGCAGTACTGTGGAATAATTCACTAATGTGAAAAAAGTAATATAATTTAAAAAGGAAAGTCAAAAAACGGGTTATATTAATTTCAGCTTATGTATTTCAAGGTTTCGCACATAGCCAAACATGAATTTACGCAGTCCTGTGCAGTACTGTGGAATAATTCACTAATGTGAAAAAAGTCATTTAATTTTTGAAGGAAAGTTAAAATACGGGTGTTTTTCACTTCACCTTATGTAATTCAAGGTTTTGCACATAGGCAAACATGAATGTACGCAGTCCTGAGCAGTATTGTGGAATAATTCACTAATGTGAAAAAAGTCATATAATTTTAAAAGGAAAGTTAAAATACGGGTTGTTTTCACTTCAACTTATGTATTGCCACCTTTTACACACAGGCAAACATGAATTTACGCAGAACTGTGCAGTACTATGGAATCATTCACGAATGTGAAAAAAGTCATATAATTTTAAAAGGAAAGTTAAAATACGGGTGTTTTTCACTTCACATTATGTAATTCAACGTTTTGCACAAAAGCAAACATGAAGTTACGCAGGACTGTGCAGTACTGTGGAATAATTCACCAATGTGAAGAAACTCGTGTAATTTTAAAATGAACGTTAAAAAACAGGTTATTTTCAATTCACCTTATGTAATTCCACGTTTTGCACACAGGCAAACATGAATTTTCGCAGAACTGTGCAGTACTATGGAATCATTCACTAATGTGAAAAAAGTCTTTTAATTTTAAAAGAAAATTTAAAAAACAGGGTATTTTCACTTCACCTTATGTAATTCCACGTTTTGCACAAAGGCAAGCATGACTTTACGCAGAACTGTGCAGTACTATGGAATCATTCACTAATGTGAAAAAAGTCATTTCATTTTAAAAGGAAAGTTAAAATACGGGTGTTTTTCACTTCACCTTATGTAATTCAAGGTTTTCACATAGGCAAACATACATTTACATAGTCCTGAGCAGTATTGTGGAATAATTCACTAATGTGAAAAAAGTCATTTCATTTTAAAAGGAAAGTTAAAATACGGGTTGTTTTCACTTCACCTTATGTAATTCAACGTTTTGCACAAAAGCAAACATGAATTTACGCAGGACTGTGCAGTACTGTGGAATAATTTACCCATGTGAAAAAAGTCATTTCATTTTAAAAGGAAAGTTAAAAAACGGGTTGTTTTCACTTCAACTTATGTAATTCCACGTTGTGCACACAGGCAAACATGAATGTCCGCATTCCTGAGCAGTACTTTGGAAGAATTCACTAATGTGAAAAAATCATTTAATTTTTAAAGGAAAGTTAAAAAACGGGTGTTTTTCATTTCACCTTATGTAATCCAAGGTTTTGCACATCGGCAAACATGAATTTACGCAGTCCTGAGCAGTATTGTGGAATAATTCACTAATGTGAAAAAAGTCATATAATTTTAAAAGGAAAGTTAAAATACGGGTGTTTTTCACTTCACCTTATGTAATTCAACGTTTTGCACAAAAGCAAACATGAAGTTACGCAGGACTGTGCAGTACTGTGGAATAAAACACCAATGTGAAGAAACTCGTATAATTTTAAAATGAACCTTAAAAAACAGATTATTTTCACTTCAGCTGATGTAATTCAAGGTTTTGCACATAGGCAAACATGAATGTACGCAGTCCTGAGCAGTATTGTGGAATAATTCACTAATGTGAAAAAAGTCGTATAATTTTAAAAGGAAAGTTAAAAAACGGGTTGTTTTCACTTCACCTTATGTAATCCCACTTTTTGCACACAGGCAAACATGAATTTACGCAGTCCTGAGCAGTACTTTGGAAGAATTCACTAATCTGAAAAAAGTCATTTAATTTTTAAAGGAAAGTTAAAATACGGGTGTTTTTCACTTCACCTTATGTAATTCAAGGTTTTGCACATAGGCAAACATGAATTTACGCAGTCCTGAGCAGTATTGTGGAATAATTCACTAATGTGAAAAAAGTCATATAATTTTAAAAGGAAAGTTAAAATACGGGTGTTTTTCACTTCACCTTATGTAATTCAACGTTTTGCACAAAAGCAAACATGAAGTTACGCAGGACTGTGCAGTACTGTGGAATAATTCACCAATGTGAAGAAACTCGTATAATTTTAAAATGAACGTTAAAAAACAGGTTATTTTCACTTCACCTTATGTAATTCCACGTTTTGCACACAGGCAAACATGAATTTACGCAGAACTGTGCAGTACTATGGAATCATTCACTAATGTGAAAAAAGTCATTTCATTTTAAAAGGAAAGTTAAAAAACGGGTTGTTTTCACTTCACCTTATGTAATTCCACATTTTGCACACAGGCAAACATGAATTTACGCAGTCCTGAGCAGTATTGTGGAATAATTCACTAATGTGAAAAAAGTCATATAATTTTAAAAGGAAAGTTAAAATACGGGTTGTTTTCACTTCACCTTATGGAATTCCACTTTTTGCACACAGGCAAACATGAATTTACGCAGAACTGTGCAGTACTATGGAATCATTCACTAATGTGAAAAAAGTCATTTAATTTTAAAAGGAAAGTTAAAAAACAGGTTGTTTTTCACTTCACCTTATGTAATTCCAGGTTTTGCACATAGGCAAACATGAATTTACGCAGTCCTGAGCAGTATTGTGGAATAATTCACTAATGTGAAAAAAGTCATATAATTTTAAAAGGAAAGTTAAAATACGGGTTGTTTTCACTTCACCTTATGTAATTCCCACTTTTTGCACACAGGCAAACATGAATTTACGCAGTACTGTGCAGTACTGTGGAATAATTCACTAATGTGAAAAAAAGTCATTTAATTTTAAAAGGAAAGTTAAAAAACGGGTTGTTTTCACTTCAACTTATGTAATGCCACGTTTTGCACACAGGCAAACATGAATGTACGCAGTTCTGAGCAGTACTGTGGAATAATTCACTAATGTGAAAAAAGTCATTTAATTTTAAAAGGAAAGTTAAAAAACGGGTTGTTTTCACTTCACCTTATGTAATTCCAGGTTTTGCACACAGGCAAACATGAATTTACGCAGTCCTGAGCAGTATTGTGGAATAATTCACTAATGTGAAAAAAGTCATATAATTTTAAAAGGAAAGTTAAAATACGGGTTGTTTTCACTTCAACTTATGTATTGCCACGTTTTGCACACAGGCAAACATGAATTTACGCAGAACTGTGCAGTACTATGGAATAATTCACTAATGTGAAAAAAGTCATATAATTTTAAAAGGAAAGTTAAAATACGGGTGTTTTTCACTTCACATTATGTAATTCAACGTTTTGCACAAAAGGCAAACATGAAGTTACGCAGGACTGTGCAGTACTGTGGAATAATTCACCAATGTGAAGAAACTCGTATAATTTTAAAATGAACGTTAAAAAACAGGTTATTTTCACTTCACCTTATGTAATTCCACGTTTTGCACACAGGCAAACATGAATTTACGCAGAACTGTGCAGTACTATGGAATCATTCACTAATGTGAAAAAAGTCATTTCATTTTAAAAGGAAAGTTAAAAAACGGGTTGTTTTCACTTCACCTTATGTAATGCCACGTTTTGCACACAGGCAAACATGAATTTACGCAGTCCTGAGCAGTACTTTGGAAAATTCACTAATGTGAAAAAATCATTTAATTTTAAAAGGAAAGTTAAAATACGGGTGTTTTTCACTTCACCTTATGTAATTCAAGGTTTTGCACATAGGCAAACATGAATTTACGCAGTCCTGAGCAGTATTGTGGAATAATTCACTAATGTGAAAAAACCCGTATAATTTTAAAAGGAAAGTTAAAAAACGGGTTGTTTTCACTTCACCTTATGTAATCCCACGTTTTGCACACAGGCAAACATGAATTTACGCAGAACTGTGCAGTACTATGGAATCATTCAATAATGTGAAAAAAGTCATTTCATTTTAAAAGGAAAGTTAAAAAACGGGTTGTTTTCACTTCACCTTATGTAATCCCACTTTTTGCACACAGGCAAACATGAATTTACACAGTCCTGAGCAGTATTGTGGAATAATTCACTAATGTGAAAAAACTCATATAAATTTAAAAGGAAAGTTAAAAAACGGGTTGTTTTCACTTCACCTTATGTAATCCCACTTTTTGCACACAGGCAAACATGAATTTACACAGTCCTGAGCAGTATTGTGGAATAATTCACTAATGTGAAAAAAGTCATATAATTTTAAAAGGAAAGTTAAAATACGGGTTGTTTTCACTTCACCTTATGTAATGCCACGTTTTGCACACAGGCAAACATGAATTTACGCAGAACTGTGCAGTACTATGGAATCATTCACTAATGTGAAAAAAGTCATATAATTTTAAAAGGAAAGGTAAAATACGGGTGTTTTTCACTTCACATTATGTAATTCAACGTGTTGCACAAAAGCAAACATGAAGTTACGCAGGACTGTGCAGTACTGTGGAATAATTCACCAATGTGAAGAAACTCGTATAATTTTAAAATGAACGTTAAAAAACAGGTTATTTTCACTTCACCTTATGTAATTCCACGTTTTGCACACAGGCAAACATGAATTTTCGCAGAACTGTGCAGTACTATGGAATCATTCACTAATGTGAAAAAAGTCATTTCATTTCAAAAGGAAAGTTAAAAAACGGGTTGTTTTCACTTCACCTTATGTAATGCCACGTTTTGCACACAGGCAAACATGAATGTCCGCAGTTCTGAGCAGTACTTTGGAAGAATTCACTAATGTGAAAAAACTCATTTAATTTTTAAAGGAAAGTTAAAATACGGGTGTTTTTCACTTTCACCTTATGTAATTCAAGGTTTTGCACATAGGCAAACATGAATTTACGCAGTCCTGAGCAGTATTGTGGAATAATTCACTAATGTGAAAAAAGTCATATAATTTTAAAAGGAAAGTTAAAAAACGGGTTATTTTCACTTCAACTTATGTAATTCCACGTTTTGCACACAGGCAAACATGAATTTACGCAGAACTGTGCAGTACTATGGAATAATTCACTAATGTGAAAAAAGTCATTTAATTTTTAAAGGAAAGTTAAAATACGGGTGTTTTTCACTTCACCTTATGTAATTCAACGTTTTGCACATAGGCAAACATGAATGTTACGCAGTCCTGTGCAGTACTGTGGAATAATTCACCAATGTGAAGAAACCCGTATAATTTTAAAATGAACGTTAAAAAACAGGTTATTTTCACTTCACCTTATGTAATTCCACGTTTTGCACACAGGCAAACATGAATTTACGCAGAACTGTGCAGTACTATGGAATCATTCACTAATGTGAAAAAAGTCATTTCATTTCAAAAGGAAAGTTAAAAAACGGGTTGTTTTCACTTCACCTTATGTAATGCCACTTTTTGCACACAGGCAAACATGAATGTACGCAGTCCTGAGCAGTACTGTGGAATAATTCACTAATGTGAAAAAACTCATTTAATTTTTAAAGGAAAGTTAAAATACGGGTGTTTTTCACTTCACCTTATGTAATTCCAGGTTTTGCACACAGGCAAACATGAATTTACGCAGTCCTGAGCAGTACTTTGGAAGAATTCACTAATGTGAAAAAATCATTTAATTTTAAAAGGAAAGTTAAAATACGGGTTGTTTTCACTTCAACTTATGTAATTGCCACGTTTTGCACACAGGCAAACATGAATTTACGCAGAACTGTGCAGTACTATGGAATCATTCACTAATGTGAAAAAAGTCATATCATTTTAAAAGGAAAGGTAAAATACGGGTGTTTTTCACTTCACATTATGTAATTCAACGTGTTGCACAAAAGCAAACATGAAGTTACGCAGGACTGTGCAGTACTGTGGAATAATTCACCAATGTGAAGAAACTCGTATAATTTTAAAATGAACGTTAAAAAACAGGTTATTTTCACTTCACCTTATGTAATTCCACGTTTTGCACACAGGCAAACATGAATTTACGCAGAACTGTGCAGTACTATGGAATCATTCACTAATGTGAAAAAAGTCATTTCATTTCAAAAGGAAAGTTAAAAAACGGGTTGTTTTCACTTCACCTTATAGAATCCCACTTTTTGCACACAGGCAAACATGAATTTACGCAGAACTGTGCAGTACTATGGAATCATTCACTAATGTGAAAAAAGTCATTTCATTTTAAAAGGAAAGTTAAAATACGGGTGTTTTTCACTTCAGCTGATGTAATTCAAGGTTTTGCACATAGGCAAACATGAATGTACGCAGTCCTGAGCAGTATTGTGGAATAATTCACTATTGTGAAAAAAGTCGTATCATTTTAAAATGAACGTTAAAAAACAGGTTATTTTCACTTCAACTTATGTAATCCCACTTTTTGCACACAGGCAAACATGAATTTACGCAGTCCTGAGCAGTACTTTGGAAGAATTCACTAATGTGAAAAAACTCATTTAATTTTTAAAGGAAAGTTAAAATACGGGTGTTTTTCACTTCAGCTGATGTAATTCAAGGTTTTGCACATAGGCAAACATGAATGTACGCAGTCCTGAGCAGTATTGTGGAATAATTCACTAATGTGAAAAAAGTCGTATAATTTTAAAAGGAAAGTTAAAAAACGGGTTGTTTTCACTTGACCTTATGTAATCCCACTTTTTGCAAACAGGCAAACTTGAATTTACACAGTCCTGAGCAGTATTGTGGAATAATTCACTAATGTGAAAAAAGTCATATCATTTTAAAAGGAAAGTTAAAATACAGGTGTTTTTCACTTAACATTATGTAATTCAATGTTTTGCACAAAGGCAAACATGAATGTTACGCAGGACTGTGCAGTACTATGGAATCATTCACTAATGTGAAAAAAGTTATTTAATTTTAAAAGGAAAGTTAAAATACGGGTGTTTTTCACTTCACCTTATGTAATTCAAGGTTTTGCACAAAAGCAAACATGAATTTACGCAGAACTGTGCAGTACTATGGAATAATTCACTAATGTGAAAAAAGTCATTTAATTTCAAAAGGAAAGTTAAAAAACGGGTTGTTTTCACTTCACCTTATGTAATTCCACGTTTTGCACACAGGCAAACATGAATTTACGCAGAACTGTGCAGTACTGTGGAATAATTCACTAATGTGAAAAAAGTCATTTGATTTTAAAAGGAAAGTTAAAATACGGGTGTTTTTCACTTCAACTTATGTAATTCAAGGTTTTGCACATGGGCAAACATAAATGTACGCAGTCCTGAGCAGTATTGTGGAATAATTCACTAATGTGAAAAAAGTCATATAATTTTAAAAGGAAAGTTAAAAAACGGGTGTTTTTCACTTCACATTATGTAATTCAACGTTTTGCACAAAGGCAAACATGAAGTTACGCAGGACTGTGCAGTACTGTGGAATAATTCACCAATGTGAAAAAACTCGTATAATTTTAAAAGGAAAGTTAAAAAACAGGTTATTTTCACTTCACCTTATGTAATTCCACGTTTTGCACACAGGCAAACATGAATTTACGCAGAACTGTGCAGTACTATGGAATCATTCACTAATGTGAAAAAAATCATTTCATTTTAAAAGGAAAGTTAAAATACAGGTTTTTTTCACTTCACCTTATGTAATTCCACGTTTTGCACACAGGCAAACATGAATGTACGCAGTCCTGAGCAGTATTGTGGAATAATTCACTAATGTGAAAAAAGTCATATCATTTTAAAAGGAAAGTTAAAAAACAGGTTTTTTTCACTTCAACATTATGTAATTCCACGTTTTGCACAAAGGCAAACATGAATTTACGCAGGCCTGTGCAGTACTATGGAATCATTCACTAATGTGAAAAAATCATTTAATTTTAAAAGGAAAGTTAAAATACGGGTGTTTTTCACTTCACCTTATGTAATTCAGGTTTTGCACAAAGGCAAACATGAATTTACGCAGAACTGTGCAGTACTATGGAATCATTCACTAATGTGAAAAAAGTCATTTCATTTTAAAAGGAAAGTTAAAAAACGGGTTGTTTTCACTTCACCTTATAGTAATCCCACTTTTTGCACACAGGCAAACATGAATTTACGCAGAACTGTGCAGTACTGTGGAATAATTCACTAATGTGAAAAAAGTAATTTAATTTTAAAAGGAAAGTTAAAATACGGGTGTTTTTCACTTCAACTTATGTAATTCAAGGTTTTACACATAGGCAAACATAAATGTACGCAGTCCTGAGCAGTATTGTGGAATAATTCACTAATGTGAAAAAAGTCATATAATTTTAAAAGGAAAGTTAAAATACGGGTGTTTTTCACTTCACATTATGTAATTCAACGTTTTGCACAAAACCAAACATGAAGTTACGCAGGACTGTGCAGTACTGTGGAATAATTCACCAATGTGAAGAAACTCGTATAATTTTAAAATGAACCTTAAAAAACAGGTTATTTTCACTTCACCTCATGTAATTCCACGTTTTGCACACAGGCAAACATGAATTTACGCAGAACTGTGCAGTACTTTGGAAGAATTCACTAATGTGAAAAAAGTCATTTAATTTTTGAAGGAAAGTTAAAATACGGGTGTTTTTCACTTCAGCTGATGTAATTCAAGGTTTTGCACATAGGCAAACATGAATGTACGCAGTCCTGAGCAGTATTGTGGAATAATTCACTATTGTGAAAAAAGTCGTATCATTTTAAAATGAACGTTAAAAAACAGGTTATTTTCACTTCAACTTATGTAATCCCACTTTTTGCACACAGGCAAACATGAATTTACGCAGTCCTGAGCAGTACTTTGGAAGAATTCACTAATGTGAAAAAACTCATTTAATTTTTAAAGGAAAGTTAAAATACGGGTGTTTTTCACTTCAGCTGATGTAATTCAAGGTTTTGCACATAGGCAAACATGAATGTACGCAGTCCTGAGCAGTATTGTGGAATAATTCACTAATGTGAAAAAAGTCGTATAATTTTAAAAGGAAAGTTAAAAAACGGGTTGTTTTCACTTGACCTTATGTAATCCCACTTTTTGCAAACAGGCAAACTTGAATTTACACAGTCCTGAGCAGTATTGTGGAATAATTCACTAATGTGAAAAAAGTCATATAATTTTAAAAGGAAAGTTAAAATACGGGTTGTTTTCACTTCAACTTATGTAATGCCACGTTGTGCACACAGGCAAACATGAATGTCCGCATTTCTGAGCAGTACTTTGGAAGAATTCACTAATGTGAAAAAAGTCATTTAATTTTTAAAGGAAAGTTAAAATACGGGTGTTTTTCATTTCACCTTATGTAATTCAAGGTTTTGCACATGAAAAATACAAAAAAAAAATTAAAGGAAAGTAAAAATTTTCCTTCACATATTTCACACAGGCAAACATGAATTTACGCAGTCCTGAGCAGTATTGTGGAATAATTCACTAATGTGAAAAAAGTCATATAATTTTAAAAGGAAAGTTAAAATACGGGTGTTTTTCACTTCACCTTATGTAATTCAACGTTTTGCACAAAAGCAAACATGAAGTTACGCAGGACTGTGCAGTACTGTGGAATAAAACACCAATGTGAAGAAACTCGTATAATTTTAAAATGAACGTTAAAAAACAGGTTCTTTTCACTTCACCTCATGTAATTCCACGTTTTGCACACAGGCAAACATGAATTTACGCAGAACTGTGCAGTACTATGGAATCATTCACTAATGTGAAAAAAGTCATTTCATTTTAAAAGGAAAGTTAAAAAACGGGTTGTTTTCACTTCACCTTATAGAATCCCACTTTTTGCACACAGGCAAACATGAATTTACGCAGTCCTGAGCAGTACTTTGGAAGAATTCACTAATGTGAAAAAACTCATTTAATTTTAAAAGGAAAGTTAAAATACGGGTGTTTTTCACTTCACTGATGTAATTCAAGGTTTTGCACATAGGCAAACATGAATTACGCAGTCCTGAGCAGTATTGTGGAATAATTCACTAATGTGAAAAATCGTATAATTTTAAAAGAACGTTAAAAAACAGGTTATTTTCACTTCACCTTATGTAATCCCACTTTTTGCACACAGGCAAACATGAATTTACGCAGCCTGGCAGTACTTGGAATAATTCACTAATGTGAAAAAAGTCATTTAATTTTTAAAGGAAAGTTAAAATACGGGTGTTTTTCACTTCACCTTATGTAATTCAAGTTTTGCACACAGGCAAACATGAATTACGCAGCTGAGCAGTACTGTGGAATAATTCACTAATGTGAAAAATCATATAATTTTAAAAGGAAAGTTAAAAAACAGGTTTTTTCACTTCACCTTATGTAATTCCACGTTTTGCACACAGGCAAACATGAATTTACGCAGAACTGTGCAGTACTATGGAATCATTCACTAATGTGAAAAAAGTCATTTCATTTTAAAAGGAAAGTTAAAAAACGGGTTGTTTTCACTTCACCTTATGTAATCCCACTTTTTGCACATCGGCAAACATGAATTTACACAGTCCTGAGCAGTATTGTGGAATAATTCACTAATGTGAAAAAACTCATATAAATTTAAAAGGAAAGTTAAAATACGGGTGTTTTTCACTTCACCTTATGTAATTCCACGTTTTGCACACAGGCAAACATGAATGTACGCAGTCCTGAGCAGTACTTTGGAAGAATTCACTAATGTGAAAAAACTCATTTAATTTTTAAAGGAAAGTTAAAATACGGGTGTTTTTCATTTCACCTTATGTAATTCAAGGTTTTGCACATCGGCAAACATGAATTTACGCAGTCCTGAGCAGTATTGTGGAATAATTCACTAATGTGAAAAAAGTCATATAATTTTAAAAGGAAAGGTAAAATACGGGTGTTTTTCACTTCACATTATGTAATTCAACGTGTTGCACAAAAGCAAACATGAAGTTACGCAGGACTGTGCAGTACTGTGGAATAATTCACCAATGTGAAGAAACTCGTATAATTTTAAAATGAACGTTAAAAAACAGGTTATTTTCACTTCACCTTATGTAATTCCACGTTTTGCACACAGGCAAACATGAATTTTCGCAGAACTGTGCAGTACTATGGAATCATTCACTAATGTGAAAAAAGTCATTTCATTTCAAAAGGAAAGTTAAAAAATGGGTTGTTTTCACTTCACCTTATAGAATCCCACTTTTTGCACACAGGCAAACATGAATTTACGCAGTCCTGAGCAGTACTTTGGAAGAATTCACTAATGTGAAAAAACTCATTTAATTTTTAAAGGAAAGTTAAAATACGGGTGTTTTTCACTTCAGCTGATGTAATTCAAGGTTTTGCACATAGGCAAACATGAATGTACGCAGTCCTGAGCAGTATTGTGGAATAATTCACTATTGTGAAAAAAGTCGTATCATTTTAAAATGAACGTTAAAAAACAGGTTATTTTCACTTCAACTTATGTAATCCCACTTTTTGCACACAGGCAAACATGAATTTACGCAGTCCTGAGCAGTACTTTGGGAGAATTCACTAATGTGAAAAAACTCATTTAATTTTTAAAGGAAAGTTAAAATACGGGTGTTTTTCACTTCAGCTGATGTAATTCAAGGTTTTGCACATAGGCAAACATGAATGTACGCAGTCCTGAGCAGTATTGTGGAATAATTCACTAATGTGAAAAAAGTCGTATAATTTTAAAAGGAAAGTTAAAAAACGGGTTGTTTTCACTTGACCTTATGTAATCCCACTTTTTGCAAATAGGCAAACTTGAATTTACACAGTCCTGAGCAGTATTGTGGAATAATTCACTAATGTGAAAAAAGTCATATAATTTTAAAAGGAAAGTTAAAATACGGGTTGTTTTCACTTCAACTTATGTAATGCCACATTGTGCACACAGGCAAACATGAATTTACACAGTCCTGAGCAGTATTGTGGAATAATTCACTAATGTGAAAAAAGTCATATAATTTTAAAAGGAAAGTTAAAATACGGGTTGTTTTCACTTCAACTTATGTAATGCAACGTTTTGCACACAGGCAAACATGAATGTACGCAGAACTGTGCAGTACTGTGGAATAATTTACTCAATGTGAAAAAAGTCATTTAATTTTAAAAGGAAAGTTAAAAAACGGGTTGTTTTCACGTCACCTTATGTAATGCCACGTTTTGCACACAGGCAAACATGAATTTCCGCATTACTGTGCAGTACTTTGGAAGAATTCACTAATGTGAAAAAAGTCATTTAATTTTTAAAGGAAAGTTAAAATACGGGTGTTTTTCACTTCAACATTATGTAATTCAACGTTTTGCACACAGGCAAACATGAAGTTACGCAGGCCTGTGCAGTACTGTGGAATAAAACACCAATGTGAAGAAACTCGTATAATTTTAAAAGGAACGTTAAAAAACAGGTTCTTTTCACTTCACCTCATGTAATTCCACGTTTTGCACACAGGCAAACATGAATTTACGCAGAACTGTGCAGTACTATGGAATCATTCACTAATGTGAAAAAAGTCATTTCATTTTAAAAGGAAAGTTAAAAAACGGGTTGTTTTCACTTCAACTTATGTAATGCCACATTGTGCACACAGGCAAACATGAATTTACACAGTCCTGAGCAGTATTGTGGAATAATTCACTAATGTGAAAAAAGTCATATAATTTCAAAAGGAAAGTTAAAAAACGGGTTGTTTTCACTTCACCTTATAGAATCCCACTTTTTGCACACAGGCAAACATGAATTTACGCAGAACTGTGCAGTACTATGGAATCATTCAATAATGTGAAAAAAGTCATTTCATTTTAAAAGGAAAGTTAAAAAACAGGTTGTTTTCACTTCACCTTATGTAATCCCACTTTTTGCACATCAGGCAAACATGAATTTACACAGTCCTGAGCAGTATTGTGGAATAATTCACTAATGTGAAAAAAATCATATAATTTTAAAAGGAAAGTTAAAAAACGGGTTGTTTTCACTTGACCTTATGTAATCCCACTTTTTGCAAACAGGCAAACTTGAATTTACACAGTCCTGAGCAGTATTGTGGAATAATTCACTAATGTGAAAAAAGTCATATCATTTTAAAAGGAAAGTTAAAATACGGGTTGTTTTCACTTCAACTTATGTATTGCCACGTTTTGCACACAGGCAAACATGAATTTACGCAGAACTGTGCAGTACTATGGAATCATTCACTAATGTGAAAAAAGTCATATAATTTTAAAAGGAAAGGTAAAATACGGGTGTTTTTCACTTCACATTATGTAATTCAACGTGTTGCACAAAAGCAAACATGAAGTTACGCAGGACTGTGCAGTACTGTGGAATAATTCACCAATGTGAAGAAACTCGTATAATTTTAAAATGAACGTTAAAAAACAGGTTATTTTCACTTCACCTTATGTAATTCCACGTTTTGCACACAGGCAAACATGAATTTTCGCAGAACTGTGCAGTACTATGGAATCATTCACTAATGTGAAAAAAGTCATTTCATTTCAAAAGGAAAGTTAAAAAACGGGTTGTTTTCACTTCACCTTATGTAATGCCACGTTGTGCACACAGGCAAACATGAATGTCCGCATTTCTGAGCAGTACTTTGGAAGAATTCACTAATGTGAAAAAACTCATTTAATTTTTAAAGGAAAGTTAAAATACGGGTGTTTTTCATTTCACCTTATGTAATTCAAGGTTTTGCACATCGGCAAACATGAATTTACGCAGTCCTGAGCAGTATTGTGGAATAATTCACTAATGTGAAAAAAGTCATATAATTTTAAAAGGAAAGTTAAAATACGGGTTGTTTTCACTTCAACTTATGTATTGCCACGTTTTGCACACAGGCAAACATGAATTTACGCAGAACTGTGCAGTACTATGGAATTATTCACTAATGTGAAAAAAGTCATATCATTTTAAAAGGAAAGTTAAAATACGGGTGTTTTTCACTTCACATTATGTAATTCAACGTGTTGCACAAAAGCAAACATGAAGTTACGCAGGACTGTGCAGTACTGTGGAATAATTCACCAATGTGAAGAAACTCGTATAATTTTAAAATGAACGTTAAAAAACAGGTTATTTTCACTTCACCTTATGTAATTCCACGTTTTGCACACAGGCAAACATGAATTTACGCAGAACTGTGCAGTACTATGGAATCATTCACTAATGTGAAAAAAGTCATTTCATTTCAAAAGGAAAGTTAAAAAACGGGTTGTTTTCACTTCACCTTATGTAATGCCACGTTGTGCACACAGGCAAACATGAATGTCCGCAGTTCTGAGCAGTACTTTGGAAGAATTCACTAATGTGAAAAAACTCATTTAATTTTAAAAGGAAAGTTAAAATACGGGTGTTTTTCATTTCACCTTATGTAATTCAAGGTTTTGCACATCGGCAAACATGAATTTACGCAGTCCTGAGCAGTATTGTGGAATAATTCACTAATGTGAAAAAAGTCATATAATTTTAAAAGGAAAGTTAAAATACGGGTTGTTTTCACTTCAACTTATGTAATTCCACGTTTTGCACACAGGCAAACATGAATTTACGCAGAACTGTGCAGTACTATGGAATCATTCACTAATGTGAAAAAAGTCATATCATTTTAAAAGGAAAGGTAAAATACGGGTGTTTTTCACTTCACATTATGTAATTCAACGTGTTGCACAAAAGCAAACATGAAGTTACGCAGGACTGTGCAGTACTGTGGAATAATTCACCAATGTGAAGAAACTCGTATAATTTTAAAATGAACGTTAAAAAACAGGTTATTTTCACTTCACCTTATGTAATTCCACGTTTTGCACACAGGCAAACATGAATTTACGCAGAACTGTGCAGTACTATGGAATCATTCACTAATGTGAAAAAAGTCATTTCATTTCAAAAGGAAAGTTAAAAAACGGGTTGTTTTCACTTCACCTTATAGAATCCCACTTTTTGCACACAGGCAAACATGAATTTACGCAGAACTGTGCAGTACTATGGAATAATTCACTAATGTGAAAAAACTCATTTAATTTTAAAAGGAAAGTTAAAATACGGGTGTTTTTCACTTCAGCTGATGTAATTCAAGGTTTTGCACATAGGCAAACATGAATGTACGCAGTCCTGAGCAGTATTGTGGAATAATTCACTATTGTGAAAAAGTCGTATCATTTTAAAATGAACGTTAAAAAACAGGTTATTTTCACTTCAATTTATGTAATCCCACTTTTTGCACACAGGCAAACATGAATTTACGCAGTCCTGAGCAGTACTTTGGAAGAATTCACTAATGTGAAAAAACTCATTTAATTTTTAAAGGAAAGTTAAAATACGGGTGTTTTTCACTTCAGCTGATGTAATTCAAGGTTTTGCACATAGGCAAACATGAATGTACGCAGTCCTGAGCAATATTGTGGAATAATTCACTAATGTGAAAAAAGTCGTATAATTTTAAAAGGAAAGTTAAAAAACGGGTTGTTTTCACTTGACCTTATGTAATCCCACTTTTTGCAAACAGGCAAACTTGAATTTACACAGTCCTGAGCAGTATTGTGGAATAATTCACTAATGTGAAAAAAGTCATATCATTTTAAAAGGAAAGTTAAAATACAGGTGTTTTTCACTTAACATTATGTAATTCAATGTGTTGCACAAAAGCAAACATGAAGTTACGCAGGACTGTGCAGTACTATGGAATCATTCACTAATGTGAAAAAAGTTATTTAATTTTAAAAGGAAAGTTAAAATACGGGTGTTTTTCACTTCACCTTATGTAATTCAAGGTTTTGCACAAAAGCAAACATGAATTTACGCAGAACTGTGCAGTACTATGGAATCATTCACTAATGTGAAAAAAGTCATTTCATTTCAAAAGGAAAGTTAAAAAACAGGTTGTTTTCACTTCACCTTATAGAATTCCACGTTTTGCACACAGGCAAACATGAATTTACGCAGAACTGTGCAGTACTGTGGAATAATTTACTCATGTGAAAAAAGTCATTTGATTTTTAAAGGAAAGTTAAAATACGGGTGTTTTTCACTTCAACTTATGAAATTCAAGGTTTTACACATGGGCAAACATAAATGTACGCAGTCCTGAGCAGTATTGTGGAATAATTCACTAATGTGAAAAAGTCACATAATTTTAAAAGGAAAGTTAAAAACGGGTGTTTTTCACCTCACATTATGTAATTCAACGTGTTGCACAAAAGCAAACATGAAGTTACGCAGGACTGTGCAGTACTGTGGAATAATTCACCAATGTGAAGAAACTCGTATAATTTTAAAATGAACGTTAAAAAACAGGTTATTTTCACTTCACCTTATGTAATTCCACGTTTTGCACACAGGCAAACATGAATTTACGCAGAACTGTGCAGTACTATGGAATCATTCACTAATGTGAAAAAAATCATTTCATTTTAAAAGGAAAGTTAAAATACAGGTTTTTTTCACTTCACCTTATGTAATTCCACGTTTTGCGCACAGACAAACATGAATGTACGCAGTCCTGAGCAGTATTGTGGAATAATTCACTAATGTGAAAAAAGTCATATCATTTTAAAAGGAAAGTTAAAATACAGGTGTTTTTCACTTCACATTATGTAATTCAACGTTTTGCACAAAAGCAAACATGACGTTACGCAGGACTGTGCAGTACTATGGAATCATTCACTAATGTGAAAAAAGTTATTTAATTTTAAAAGGAAAGTTAAAATACGGGTGTTTTTCACTTCACCTTATGTAATTCAGGTTTTGCACAAAAGCAAACATGAATTTACGAGCAGAACTGTGCAGTACTATGGAATCATTCACTAATGTGAAAAAAGTCATTTCATTTCAAAAGGAAAGTTAAAAAACGGGTTGTTTTCACTTCACCTTATAGAATCCCACTTTTTGCACACAGGCAAACATGAATTTACGCAGAACTGTGCAGTACTGTGGAATAATTCACTCATGTGAAAAAAGTAATTTAATTTTTAAAGGAAAGTTAAAATACGGGTGTTTTTCACTTCAACTTATGAAATTCAAGGTTTTGCACATAGGCAAACATAAATGTACGCAGTCCTGAGCAGTATTGTGGAATAATTCACTAATGTGAAAAAAGTCATATAATTTTAAAAGGAAAGTTAAAAAAAGGGGGTTTTTCACTTCACATTATGTAATTCAACGTTTTGCACAAAACCAAACATGAAGTAAGGACTGTGCAGTACTGTGGAATAATTCACCAATGTGAAGAAACTCGTATAATTTTAAAATGAACCTTAAAAAACAGATTATTTTCACTTCACCTTATGTAATTCCACGTTTTGCACACAGGCAAACATGAATTTACGCAGAACTGTGCAGTACTTTGGAAGAATTCACTAATGTGAAAAAAGTCATTTAATTTTAGAAGGAAAGTTAAAATACGGGTGTTTTTCACTTCAGCTGATGTAATTCAAGGTTTTGCACATAGGCAAACATGAATGTACGCAGTCCTGAGCAGTATTGTGGAATAATTCACTATTGTGAAAAAAGTCGTATCATTTTAAAATGAACGTTAAAAAACAGGTTATTTTCACTTCAACTTATGTAATCCCACTTTTTGCACACAGGCAAACATGAATTTACGCAGTCCTGAGCAGTACTTTGGAAGAATTCACTAATGTGAAAAAACTCATTTAATTTTTAAAGGAAAGTTAAAATACGGGTGTTTTTCACTTCAGCTGATGTAATTCAAGGTTTTGCACATAGGCAAACATGAATGTACGCAGTCCTGAGCAGTATTGTGGAATAATTCACTAATGTGAAAAAAGTCGTATAATTTTAAAAGGAAAGTTAAAAAACGGGTTGTTTTCACTTGACCTTATGTAATCCCACTTTTTGCAAACAGGCAAACTTGAATTTACACAGTCCTGAGCAGTATTGTGGAATAATTCACTAATGTGAAAAAAGTCATATAATTTTAAAAGGAAAGTTAAAATACGGGTTGTTTTCACTTCAACTTATGTAATGCCACGTTGTGCACACAGGCAAACATGAATTTCCGCATTTCTGAGCAGTACTTTGGAAGAATTCACTAATGTGAAAAAACTCATTTAATTTTTAAAGGAAAGTTAAAATACAGGTGTTTTTCATTTCACCTTATGTAATTCAAGGTTTTGCACATCGGCAAACATGAATTTACGCAGTCCTGAGCAGTATTGTGGAATAATTCACTAATGTGAAAAAGTCATATAATTTTAAAAGAAAAGTTAAAATACGGGTGTTTTTCACTTCACCTTATGTAATTCAACGTTTTGCACAAAAGCAAACATGAAGTTACGCAGGACTGTGCAGTACTGTGGAATAAAACACCAATGTGAAGAAACTCGTATAATTTTAAAATGAACATTAAAAAACAGGTTATTTTCACTTCACCTCATGTAATTCCACGTTTTGCACACAGGCAAACATGAATTTACGCAGAACTGTGCAGTACTATGGAATCATTCACTAATGTGAAAAAAGTCATTTCATTTTAAAAGGAAAGTTAAAAAACGGGTTGTTTTCACTTCACCTTATAGAATCCCACTTTTTGCACACAGGCAAACATGAATTTGCGCAGAACTGTGCAGTACTATGGAATCATTCAATAATGTGAAAAAAGTCATTTCATTTTAAAAGGAAAGTTAAAAAACAGTTGTTTTCACTTTAAACCCACTTTTGCACATCGCAAACATGAATTTACACGTCCTGAGATTGTGGAATAATTCACTAATGTGAAAAACTCATATAAATTTAAAAGGAAAGTTAAAATACGGGTGTTTTTCACTTCACCTTATGTAATTTCCACGTTTTGCGCACAGGCAAACATGAATGTACGCAGTCCTGAGCAGTACTTTGGAAGAATTCACTAATGTGAAAAAACTCATTTAATTTTTAAAGGAAAGTTAAAATACGGGTGTTTTTCATTTCACCTTATGTAATTCAAGGTTTTGCACATCGGCAAACATGAATTTACGCAGTCCTGAGCAGTATTGTGGAATAATTCACTAATGTGAAAAAAGTCATATAATTTTAAAAGGAAAGGTAAAATACGGGTGTTTTTCACTTCACATTATGTAATTCAACGTGTTGCACAAAAGCAAACATGAAGTTACGCAGGACTGTGCAGTACTGTGGAATAATTCACCAATGTGAAGAAACTCGTATAATTTTAAAATGAACGTTAAAAAACAGGTTATTTTCACTTCACCTTATGTAATTCCACGTTTTGCACACAGGCAAACATGAATTTTCGCAGAACTGTGCAGTACTATGGAATCATTCACTAATGTGAAAAAAGTCATTTCATTTCAAAAGGAAAGTTAAAAAATGGGTTGTTTTCACTTCACCTTATAGAATCCACACTTTTTGCACACAGGCAAACATGAATTTACGCAGTCCTGAGCAGTACTTTGGAAGAATTCACTAATGTGAAAAAACTCATTTAATTTTTAAAGGAAAGTTAAAATACGGGTGTTTTTCACTTCAGCTGATGTAATTCAAGGTTTTGCACATAGGCAAACATGAATGTACGCAGTCCTGAGCAGTATTGTGGAATAATTCACTATTGTGAAAAAAGTCGTATCATTTTAAAAGGAACGTTAAAAAACAGGTTATTTTCACTTCAACTTATGTAATCCCACTTTTTGCACACAGGCAAACATGAATTTACGCAGTCCTGAGCAGTACTTTGGAAGAATTCACTAATGTGAAAAAACTCATTTAATTTTAAAAGGAAAGTTAAAATACGGGTGTTTTTCACTTCAGCTGATGTAATTCAAGGTTTTGCACATAGGCAAACATGAATGTACGCAGTCCTGAGCAGTATTGTGGAATAATTCACTAATGTGAAAAAAGTCATTTAATTTTAAAAGGAAAGTTAAAAAACGGGTTGTTTTCACTTGACCTTATGTAATCCCACTTTTTGCAAACAGGCAAACTTGAATTTACACAGTCCTGAGCAGTATTGTGGAATAATTCACTAATGTGAAAAAAGTCATATAATTTTAAAAGGAAAGTTAAAATACGGGTTGTTTTCACTTCACATTATGTAATGCCACGTTTTGCACAAAGGCAAACATGAATGTATGCAGGACTGTGCAGTACTGTGGAATAATTCACTCATGTGAAAAAACTCATATAATTTTAAAAGGAAAGTTAAAAAACGGGTTGTTTTCACTTCAACTTATGTAATGCCACGTTTTGCACACAGGCAAACATGAATGTCCGCATTTCTGAGCAGTACTTTGGAAGAATTCACTAATGTGAAAAAACTCATTTAATTTTTAAAGGAAAGTTAAAATACGGGTGTTTTTCACTTCAGCTGATGTAATTCAAGGTTTTGCACATAGGCAAACATGAATGTACGCAGTCCTGAGCAATATTGTGGAATAATTCACTAATGTGAAAAAAGTCGTATAATTTTAAAAGGAAAGTTAAAAAACGGGTTGTTTTCACTTGACCTTATGTAATCCCACTTTTTGCAAACAGGCAAACTTGAATTTACACAGTCCTGAGCAGTATTGTGGAATAATTCACTAATGTGAAAAAAGTCATATCATTTTAAAAGGAAAGTTAAAATACAGGTGTTTTTCACTTAACATTATGTAATTCAACGTGTTGCACAAAAGCAAACATGACGTTACGCAGGACTGTGCAGTACTAGGAATCATTCACTAACGAAAAAAGTTATTTAATTTTAAAAGGAAAGTTAAAATGGGTGTTTTTCACTTCACCTTATGTAATTCAAGGTTTTGCACAAAAGCAAACATGAATTTACGCAGAACTGTGCAGTACTATGGAATCATTCACTAATGTGAAAAAAGTCATTTCATTTCAAAAGGAAAGTTAAAAAACGGGTTGTTTTCACTTCACCTTATAGAATCCCACTTTTTGCACACAGGCAAACATGAATTTACGCAGAACTGTGCAGTACTGTGGAATAATTTACTCATGTGAAAAAAGTCATTTAATTTTTAAAGGAAAGTTAAAATACGGGTGTTTTTCACTTCAACTTATGAAATTCAAGGTTTTACACATCGGCAAACATAAATGTACGCAGTCCTGAGCAGTATTGTGGAATAATTCACTAATGTGAAAAAAGTCATATAATTTTAAAAGGAAAGTTAAAATACGGGTGTTTTTCACTTCACATTATGTAATTCAACGTTTTGCACAAAACCAAACATGAAGTTACGCAGGACTGTGCAGTACTGTGGAATAATTCACCAATGTGAAGAAACTCGTATAATTTTAAAATGAACCTTAAAAAACAGATTATTTTCACTTCACCTTATGTAATTCCACGTTTTGCACACAGGCAAACATGAATTTACGCAGAACTGTGCAGTACTTTGGAAGAATTCACTAATGTGAAAAAAGTCATTTAATTTTTGAAGAAAGTTAAAACATGGGTGTTTTTCACTTCACCTTATGTAATTCAAAGTTCTGCACATAGGCAAACATGAATGTACGCAGTCCTGTGCAGTAATTCCACGTAGCAAAGCAAACAGAATTTAAGTAGTCCTGTGCAGTAGGGTGGAATCAAACACACTTTGGTCAAAAGCCATCTTCCCTCAGTCTGAAACAGCTGTTTTGGCAAAAGTGTACTAATGTGAAAAAAGTCATTTCATTTTAAAAGGAAAGTTAAAAAACGGGTTGTTTTCACTTCACCTTATGTAATCCCACTTTTTGCACATAGGCAAACATGAATTTACGCAGAACTGTGCAGTACTGTGGAATAATTTACTCATGTGAAAAAAGTCATTTAATTTTTAAAGGAAAGTTAAAAAACGGGTTGTTTTCACTTCAACTTATGTAATGCCACGTTGTGCACACAGGCAAACATGAATGTACGCAGTGCTGAGCAGTACTTTGGAGGAATTCACTAATGTGAAAAAACTCATTTAATTTTTAAAGAAAGTTAAAATACGGGTGTTTTTCACTTCACATTATGTAATTCAACGTGTTGCACAAAAGCAAACATGAAGTTATGCAGGACTGTGCAGTACTGTGGAATAATTCACCAATGTGAAGAAACTTGTATAATTTTAAAATGAATTAAAACAGGTTATTTTCACTTCACCTTAAAAAATTCCAGGTTATTTTCACAATATTCACCTATTAAAAAGTCATGTAATTTAAAAAACATATTTCACCCTTTGTAATTCCACGTTTTGCACACAGGCAAACATGAATTTACGCAGAACTGTGCAGTACTATGGAATCATTCACTAATGTGAAAAAAGTCATTTAATTTTAAAAGAAAATTTAAAAAACAGGTTATTTTCACTTCACCTTATGTAATTCCACGTTTTGCACACAGGCAAACATGAATTTACGCAGTCCTGAGCAGTACTTTGGAAGAATTCACTAATGTGAAAAAAGTCATTTAATTTTTGAAGGAAAGTTAAAATACGGGTGTTTTTCACTTCACCTTATTTAATTCAAAGTTCTGCACATAGGCAAACATGAATTTACGCAGTCCTGTGGAATAAATCACACTTCTCATGGTTTGAAAAAGCTGTTTTGGCAATCAATCATTCTTTATTTACACAGCGTATTTTTACAATCAAAAATTGATCCAAGGCGCTTTATAGAATCCCAGGGCCTAACCCCAGACAAGCAACAGTGGCAAGGAAAAAGTCCCCTTTTACAGCAAGAAACCTACATGGGCAGGACTCATGTCGGGGGACACTCCTGCTGTTGGACGGCTGGGTAAACAGAGAGGAGAGGAGACGAGACGAGAGGAGACGAGAGGAGAGGGAGAGGAGAAGAAGGAGAAGGAGAGGGGGAGAGGAGAGGAGAGGAGAGGAGAGGAGAGGAGAGGAGAGGAGAGGAGAGGAGAGGAGAGGAGAGGAGAGGAGAGGGAGGAGAGGAGAGGAGAGGGAAAGGAGAGGCACAGAAACACACCCTCTGATTGCTAGAACTTTATCAGTGAAGAAGCTCATGAAGTCTTCACCACTAAGGGAAGAAGGGATACGTGGGTCTAACTGTGACTCTTTGTTAATTTGGCCACAGTGCTGAAAAGAAACCTGTGGTTGCTCTTATTTTCCTCAATTAAAGAAGAAAAATAAGCTGTTCTAGCCTTGCGAAGGGCCTTTTTGTAAACTAATAGACAGTCTTTCCAGGCTACATGATAGCTGTCTATTTTACAAGAATGCCACTTTCTTTCTAATCTTCGCACTTTCTGCTTGAGGGTCCTGATATGTGAATTATACCAGGGGGCACACCTCCTCTGATTTACTATTTTCTTTTTCAGGCGGGCAACAGAATCAAGCATGATTCTCAGTGAGGCTGCTGCACCTTCAGCAATGGAGTCAACCTCTGCAGGGCTAAGATTATAATGATTGATCCCTGGGGAAACACACGGTGGTCCTGGGATTAGCACAGGGATCACTTTCTTAAACTTAGGTACAGCATTATCTGAAAGACATCTACTATAGTAAGACTTTGTTCTGAGCATAGAAGAATCCTTAATTATAAATGTAAAAATGATCAATGAATGGTCTGACAGGAGTGGGTTCTGAGGGAACACTGACACATGTTGTACCTCAACAGATCTAGGGTGTGGTTGAAGGTATGAGTTGGTTGGTTTATCTGCTAGAGGAAACCAACTGACTCAAGTCATGAAATGAAGTCATTTCTAAAGCTGTCATTTACAATGTCTACATGGATATTAAAGTCTCCAATGATAATGACTTTGTCTGTTCTAAGGACAAAGTCAGATAAGAAATCAGAGAACTTTGATTGGAACTGTGAATGTGGCCCAGCAGGGGGCTGATATACATCTACAAACAAAAGTGGCTTTTCTGCCTTCCAGTTCAGATGGTGTGAGCACATGCTGTGCAGTAGAGCTGCGTCGAACAACTGGGGAGGGGGATGTCTCAGCCATTCACTTCTGGCACCAGCAAGATAGGTGCGAGCGCATGCTGTGCAGGCGCCCTGTGTCCACGCCTTGGAGGCTATATAAGTTCTGAAATTTGTACGCATAGGTAGAGATCTCTCTGCATGCTTCCATGCATGTATCATGACTGACTGACTGAATAAACCATCTCCTACACAGTAACTTAGACTTGTCTTCTGATTCTCGAAAACGGCTAAATTCCGCAACAAACTTGGTGTCAGAAGTGGGATCCTGGGTACATCCGTCGGGAGTGACCGAGGGGCTGGCCACCTGAATCCACAAAAGTTTATTCTTCCTACACCCTGCAATCTTAAGGAGGAGAAGGACCAAGGCAGTCCCGATCGACGGCCACAGTATTCCTCAAATTCCATGGCTGAATTAAATTGACGAGACGTATTTATCCTATTATATTAAAAAAATTACTGCGTAGGATAGATAATGACCTTACTGTGCTGCCACAAAATAGTATAAGTAAGTCTAAGTTTGGCAAGGAAAGACCAAGTTCATAAACTAATTCCTGTGAGTCGGGTGAGGCAACACCAGGTTCCAAAAATAACTCCTTTGTGTCTGGCTCGGTGAGTCCAGGTTACAAAATGAATTCCTTTCGGTCTGATGCCAGACCATCCACCTCTCTCGAAACTACCTACCTGCCACCCTATCAACCACCACCAACATCCAGCCTGATTGCCCCCTCGTGACCTCCTACACCCCAAAGGGCCCCAAGGTCGCCCCTTCCGCCTCTACCCACCCCAGATGACCTTGACCTGCCAGAAGGACTCCACCCAACAACCTAAGAGACGGCCTGTGGGGTGAGCCCAAGAAGATCTTTCTCCCCTCTGGCCACCAGGGGATGAGAGAAGGGGACAACAGGCCCTTGGTACCCACCTTCACCATGCCATTGGTCCAAGTGGGAAGCCCTCAGGGCAACCCAATGTATGAAGGCTATAAACCGACTATGAATGTGAGTATATAACGGGTTATAAAAGGCTAAGATATGAACTATAAATATTATGAACAGTATGATTGTATGTACAGTGGTAGTGCAGTATTGGAAATATTTACAGTAGTGCAGGTTAAATTAGTTACAGGACATAAGGACATAAGGTCCTGGTAAATTGTAAATGGCGGTTCAGTCCATGTGCTATTGTTGTGTGTATGAGAATACAGTCTGTCATTGTTGTGAGTGTGGGTGGCTGTGGGTGTATGTGTTTTTCAGTCCATAGTGTGAGTGTGGTTCATCTGTCAGGAGGCCGAGTTCAGGAGTGTGACAGCCGTGGGGAAGAAGCTGTTCCGGTACCTGGTGATCTTTGGCTCCTGAAGTGCCTCCCAGAAGGCAGGAGGGTGAAAAGTCCATGTGCTGGGTGACTGGAGTCTTTGCTGATTTTCCCAGCCCTTTTCAGGCACCGGCGGAATTCCTGCAAATAGAATTTCAAATTCTTATCTTTCTGTGTGGCGAGTGACTGGATGGCAGACAGAGAGTGTTAAGTCCTCTGAATTTTGTGTGAAGTCCTCTGAATTTTTGTGTTATTTATCATTATTATAAAGGTTTAAATTGGCTATTTAAAGATGTAGTCTTCTTTCATTTGTTTTGAAGTTGAGCATTTTAGTGTGAAAGGGGCTTGGTGACTTCCGGGTTAACGGTTCATCTCAAGCTATTAAATTTGCTTTGGAGCTATACAGGAGCACACTGCCCATTGGTAAGCCAATGTTAAGCTAGTTAATAGTATACTATAATACTTTGTACATGTAAAAGATGATAACAACTGTATGCTGTGATATTTACAGAATGTTTATTCTAGTAAGCATGTTATTACTGCTATAAGCCAATCGCTAATGAGCCTTTACGCTAACTCGCGCTAGCGTAATAAGCTCTTTTATGTAGCATCTCAGGCTACCTTTAGCCAGCGTTCTTGTGCATGTAAAATGTTAATTTTTACTGGTAAATACTGGTTTTGTGTTGTATAATTTAGTGATTTTGATTCAGTATAATTCATTTAGACTATATGTGCAGCTAATTGATTACTGCCCAGTGACAATTTCATATAACTTTTTCATTTAAATTAATTTCAGCTGTTGGGGTGTAGCTCAGGGCACGAGGGGGCAGTCAGGCTGGATGGTGGTGGTGGTTGATAGGGTGGCGGGTAGGAAGTTTCAAGAGAGGTGGATGGTCCGGCGTCGGATTTCCAACTGTCCTGCAGAGACGGATAAAGGGCAGAAGAAGGGGAAGGGTGAGTTTTCTGCTTGGGCTTAACTTAACTTTCCTTACTTTCAATTGCATCATTGCCTTCTGTCATTGCTCTCTCTGGCGGTTATCACATTCGTTTTTCCCAACATTTCAACTTTTCTTCCATAATTATCATCGCATGCAATTCTTTTGCTGATACATTCTTCTTGCTCATCATCTCGTTCTTTTTCTTTTGCATGTATAATGTTAATTTTTACTGGTAAATACTGGTTTTGTGTTGTATCATTTAGTGATTTTGATTCAGTATAATTCATTTAGACCAGGTTGGAACAAGAACCTGCAACCAGTCAAGCACACAGTTTGACCAATCAGCTGTCTGAAGAGTCAGGTGAGTTGATTAAGTGAGTCCAGTCTGGTGTGCTGCTGCTGGGTTGAACAAGAATGTCCAGCCACACGGCCCTTTGTGGAACAGTTTGGACACCCCTGCATTAAAACAAATCATCATGTCTGTTAAACTTAGTAACACATCTGTAACAGTTTTTCAGTATTTTAAATCTATCTTTGCCATGGCACTGACATGTTGCCACCAACAACATCTGTCATTTGTTTCTTTATCTGTTAGTGGGAAGCCTGGCATTACCAGTGTACTGTAATCTGGGATGTAAGTTGACACTGTAACTCTCAGTGACTCTTGCAGATGCGCATCAGTGAGGCGTGTTCTGTGTTTGTTCTTAATGAAGTTCATATCAGAATAGGCTGATTCACACAGATAGGTTGAACCAAACATGTTGGCAACTTTCATGGCTGCTGTGCACACACCACTGTACTTTTCAGTATTTGCAAGGCACCAAAAGTTTGGTGCAGCCTGGTTGGCTTTGAGGTGGAGGTCATTTTGCAAGGTTACAATTTCCATCTCCACCTGACCAACATCCAAGTTGAACGTTGCACTTAGTTGCTCAGCAATGCATGTTGTATCCACTTGCATGAAAGGATTGGAAATGAATGACACACATGGCTCAAGCTGATCAAAGTCACAAAACCTCTTCTCAAACTCTTGCCCAAGTCTGTTTATGACTTGAGAGTACTTTTCTGTAGCTTTGTCAAAAGTCTCAGGAGGGAAAGTGCAGCACTTTTTTTGTCTATAAATGCATGGCGAAAATTCTCATCTTGGTTTTAAATGCATTGACAGAACTTATCATGTCAGCAACAGTTTTACCTTTGCCCTGCAGCTCACAGTTCAAAAGGTTTAGTTTCCTAGTAATGTCAGTTAAAAATGCAAGGTCCAGTATCCACTCAGTGTCCTCCAGCAGAGAGGTGTCTTTACCTTTGGACTGCATGAACTCTTTGATTTCATCCAAAAGCGAGAAAAAAACGTTTCAAAATACATCCCCTGCTCAGCCATTGGATTTCTGTGTGCAGCAACAGGTCTCCATATTCAGCTGACAGCTCCTCCAATAGCACCTTAAATGTTCTGTGCTGTTTAGCGTTGGAGCGGATGCCGTTTATAATCTTCACCACAGGAGTCATCACGTGCTCAAAGCCGGTAACTTTTGCACATATCGCCTGCTGGTGAATAATGCAGTGGTAATGCAGAAATGGTGGGAAGTCTGTGTCACCTTTACAGTGTGCGATGAAACCTGCATGCCGGCCGGTCATAGCAGGAGCTCCGTCTGTAGTCACCGATACCAGCTTTTCCAGTGGTACGTTTTTCTCCGTGAAAAAACTCCTCACTGCATTATAAATGTCAACTCCCCTCGTAGTTGTCTTCAGGAGCAGTAGTGTCAGGAGTTCTTTTGTGGAGAAATCATCAAATACCATCCGTATAAAGATCATCAGCTGCGCGGTACTGCTGTTATCCACAGACTCGTCGCACTGGATGCTAAACCACCTGCACCTAGCCAGATCCCGGTCCAGCTGTTCCGTCAAGTTCCCAGACATAGCAGACACCCTTCGAGCCATCGTGTTCGCCCCCAGCTGTACATCGGAGAGAGTGGAGAGGATATCGTTTCCATTCTTCTCGTCTTTAAGTACAGTGTTAGCAATAGGGCTGCAACTAACGACTATTTTAGTAGTCGACTAGTCACCGACTATTGAAACGATTAGTCGACTAGTCGTCGACTAATTATCATTTATTTCTTAAATTTTGCATTAAGTTGATTTAATTATGAAACAAATGCTAATGAACACACGAAAGATGGGTACAGCGAAAAATTAATCTTTTATTGAATACTTTCAAACAAAAAATAAATAAAAATGTCCTCATGTACAAAAAATAGAAACTTCTGTCCATTTAGGGACAGCCAAATAATAAATGAAAATCAACTGAACCTTCTGTGAACAAGATCAACGTGGACTGACCCAAGTTTAATATCAACCTCAGTCTACGTCAATCTGTTTGTTAATGCTCAGAAAAGCATATCCACATGCTCCTGTGTGAGACTTGCTCTCTTCTGGGAGCAGATATTCCCTGCTGCTGAGAAGATTCACTCTGCTGGTGTGGATGTTGCAGGGATGCACAGAAGGGACCTTGCTATGTTGGTCAGTGCAGGGAAACGACCCTCGTTTTCTCTCCACCAGCTGAGCGGGTCATCCTTTTTAGCGATTGATTGTTCTGTGAAGAACACCTGAACTTCCCTCCTCACCGTTTGGACTTTTTTGTCCTCCTGGGTCTCTTCTTCCTCACTTTGGCTGTCAGTGTCGGACTTCAGCAGGTTATCAATAGCAGAATTTCCCTTCTTCGGCTGTAGCTCAGGGTCATCATGCATGTCCGTCTCAAGCTTTGCTTCCTTTATGGCAAGGACTTCTATTGCACTTTGCACCCTCGTGCCATCTTCAGGAGAGATGAATTTCATCCTTCTGAATCGTGGGTCGATGGCAGCTGCAAGAACAAGTGGGTTGTCTTTTTCTGGAGACACACTGTTAATATTCTCCCACCTCTCACATATTCCTTTTACTGAAAGGTCTTTAAAGGCTTTTCCTGCACTTGTCTGGTACTGAGTTTGCGGTACGGACCGATGCAGGCCTTTCACCAGCTGTGGTAGACATGAAGCAGTTGAGTACTCCTGTCCACTGAGGAAAACAGTTGAACATTCAAAAGGCTGCAACCCCTGCACCAGATCCTCAAGTATCACCCACTGATCTGGTTTGAGGTCACAGTAGTGCTTGCCTCTTGGTGTTACCTCAGGGTCAGAGAGGGTTGCAGTGACTGGCCACCGCTGCTCCAGGAGTCTCTCCACCATGTAGTACGTACTGTTCCATCGTGTACTCCTGGATCAGCTTGTGCTCTGGGGTGTTCATTTGCTGCTGCTTCTTCTTCAGTTTGGAATTGGCCAGCTCACTTCTCCTAAAGTGCTCCACTAAATTTCTTGCCGCACCAATAGCCTTGCTGAGGCTGGGCTCTTTGAGGGCACTGTTTACAATAAGTTGGAGAGTGTGCCCAGCACAGCGGACTGAAAACCAACCATGTTTTTCCTCCAATAGTCGAGCTGCTGCCACCATGTTAGGCCCGTTGTCATGGACTATAGCCTTAATTTTGCTGGGCAAGATATCAAATTTCTCGATCACCTCTTCCATCCATAACACAATGTTGGCAGCAGTATGCCTCTCCTCCAGAGGTAGGGTGGTGAGGTTAAAGGTCTTCATTTTCCAGTCCTTTGTAATGAAATGGCACGAAACTCCAAGATACGCCTCTGTGGCACGGCTGGTCCAGATATCACATGTCAGTGTGAGGGAGCTGTTGACCTCTTTTAGGATTTCCTTTACCTTTTAACACAAAAGTTGATTTTTGTTCATTTTTACAAAACACAGACATTATTCAACACACACATATATGTATGTATGTATGAATATATATATATATATATATATATATATATATATATATATATATATATATATATATATATTATTTATTTTATAAATTGCTCTTAAATGAAATGTGTGATTGTTATGAAGTGTTTGTGTGTGTGTGTGTGTGTGTGTGTGTGTGTGTGTGTGTGTGTGTGTGTGTGGCGAGCGTGTGTATTTTAAACAATTACCTTCAGCAACGTTGTGCTGTATTTCTCCTCCATCAAGTGAGTGAAATGGGTCCTGGACAGCAGTACGTAGTCGGGGTTGAACTGCACAATCATCTGCTTAAATCCGTCACCATCGACCATGGAGAGCGGCCTCATATCAGTGACCAGCATCTGCAGCACGGATTCGGTGAGGGCACTCGACTGCTGCGGGGTGCACGTCTGCTTTTTTGCACGAAGCAGTCAAGTGTCCCTCTTTTCTTCGGACTGCAGGCATTTGATTTAAAATATGTTAAAAACCGTATTGGCTTGAATATTGAGCGTGAATCTTACCGCGGAGAGTCAAACTCGGTTACGCCCGACGTGCTTCCGTTTAAGATGCTCGTGCATCGCGGATGTACTGCCGTGATAGACTAGGTCAACTTTGCAGACCTTACACTTTACCTTTTTTTTTGTGGAATCTAGGGTAAAGTGCTCCCAAACTTTGGACGTTCTGCTTCTCGCACCGCTCGTTGAAGCCGCCATGTTTGTAAACAGCGCTGAGACAGAGACGCTACTGCGCATGTGCAACTCTCCGCGGATGGTCGACTACCGAATTAGTTGTCGACTATTTTTAGAGTCGACTAATCGTTGCAGCCCTAACTTGGAGTGATGTAGAATACTGGACTGTATTGGGAGTCAGTATGTGGACCTCCGGTCAATGGCCCCCAATCAGTGGCGAGGCGACACAGCTTAATCCAAGGTCCGAGGTCCTTCCAATGATCTTCTGGCCCTTTTGACAGGGAGATGTGGGGAGTACTGGACGGAACATCAGACAGTTGACAGACACACACAGACAAGTTGACAGACACACACAGACAAGTTGACAGACACACACAGACAAGTTGACAGACACAGCGCAGCGCATGGGATGCCAGTACATAGTATGTGTGGTTAGGTGAACTGAGGCTTGTGCTTAGAAACGCTCCTCATAATTTGTGTCCTGGCTTGGTGCCACATGGTTGGTACAGTGCACTGCATCATCTGTTTGCAGATGTGCAGCAGGGCCCACTCTGCCTTTTGCCCATTGTAATGGCATGCTCGACTCTGGATGGGGCAGCCCCCAAATATAAATCCATTTAAATTCAAGGGTTACAGGAGTAACCGATGAGGGGGATGGACGCTCGAGCTCTAATCCCTCTGGGGTTGATATTAAGTTTATTGGCAGAGCTAAAATAAGGTCACAGCCTACCAGTTTTAATGGACATGACGGAGATATCAGGAATGCATGTTTAAACTTGTGGTTTTCAAATTTACACTGGAGGGGAACGGAGAACATTTCTCTGACGTGCACTCCACTTGCTCCCAGTGAGTACAGAGATCTACCACTCATGTGAGTGTTGGGGAGAGATTTGGCTTGTATCACAGAGTAGGTGGCTCCCGTGTCCACCACAAATCGAAGTTTAGTCTTTCGCACGGTTTTCTCTAGTGTAGGTAACTTGTTTATAATTTGATCAGAAATATTAGCATAATACACGAATGGGTTAGTCACGTTTGTGCCCAGCGGTGGTGTGGTGTGGTGTGATACTGTGCCTGAATCGTGGTTGGATGACTCCACCTCTCTTTCTTGTCCAATTGTTGCCGTGGTTCCAAATAGAATTGGTGCTCTGAATGTCCCCGTTCTCTGCCCTGCAGGTGCCCTCTGCCACACCCTCTTCCTCTTCTCCGTCTCGTGACCAGTGTCCATTCCGACCACAGTGGTAGCAGGTGTCCGAGTCTTCATGCCCCATGTTCGGCGGTCACCTTGGTGACCAGGCGCTTGGTGAAGTCCCTGGAGGCTATGTCATGAGGGTCATCGCCTGCTCCAGATGAAGCCCAGTTGTTGCAGGCTGCCAGTGCCCAGTGAAGACGCTTTTTGCAGCCACACAACTGTGTGGATCTTCATCATTATTCTGGCCATTTCAGAAGATGTCAGGACATTGTCTCGAAAGAAGTCAGTCAGAGCTTTCGCCATTGTAGCCCCTCCTTTCTCCGGACGTGGGAGGTGTTTCACTGCTTCCAAGAAAAAAATCATTTAATTTTCAAAGGAAAGTTTAAAAAACGGGTTGTTTTCACTTCATTTTATGTAATTCCATGTTTTGCACATCGTCAAACATGAATTTACGCAGTCCTGTGCAGTACTGTGGAATAATGCACGAATGTGAAAAAAGGCATATAATTTTAAAAGGAAAGTTAAAAAATGTGTTATTTTCACTTCACCTTATGGAATTCAACATTGTGCACATAAGCAAACATAATTCTAGCAGTCCTTTGCAATCCTGTGGAATAAAACACACTTTGGTGAAAACCCACCTTCCCTCGGTCTGAAACAGCTGTTTTGGCAAAAGTGCACTAATGTGAAAAAAGTCATTTAATTTTAAAAGGTAAGTTAAAAAACGGGTACAATGTTGAATTACATAAGGAGAAGTGAAAAAAAACAGTTATTTAACTTTCATTTTAAAGTTATATGACTTTTTTCACATTAGTGCACTTTTGCCAAAACAGCTGTTTCAGACCGAGATAAGGTGCTTTTTGACAAAGTGTGTTTTATTCCACAGTACTGCACAGGACTGCATAAATTCATGTTTGATTATGTGTCAAACATTGAATTACATAAGGAGAAGTGAAAAAAAAACAGTTATTTAACTTTCATTTTAAAGTTATATGACTTTTTCACATTAAAATTTTTAAGTTATATGACTTTTTCACATTAGTGAATTATTCCACAGGACTGCGTAAATTCATGTTTGCTGACGTGCAGAATGTTGAATTACATAAGATGAAGTGAAAACATCCCATTTTTTAACTTTCCTTTTAAAATTAAATCACTTTTTTGACAAAGTGTGTTTTATTCCACAGTACTGCGCAGGACTGCGTAAATTCATGTTTGCTTGTGTGTACAATGTTGAATTACATAAGGAGAAGTGAAAAAAAACAGTGATTTAACTTTCATTTTAAAGATATATGACTTTTTTCATATTAGTGAATTATTCCACAGTACTGCACAGGACTGCGTAAATTCATGTTTGCTTACGTGCAGAATGTTGAATTACATCAGATGAAGTGAAAACAACCCGTTTTTTAACTTTCCTTTTAAAATTAAATCACTTTTTTCACATTAGTGCACTTTTGCCAAAACAGCTGTTTCAGACCGAGATAAGGTGCTTTTTGACAAAGTGTGTTTTGTTCCACAGTACTGCGCAGGACTGCGTAAATTCATGTTTGCTTGTGTGTACAATGTTGAATTACATAAGGAGAAGTGAAAAAAAACAGTTATTTAACTTTCATTTTAAAGTTGTATGACTTTTTTCACATTAGTGAATTATTCCATAGTACTGCACAGGACTGCGTAAATTCATGTTTGCCTGTGTGCAAAACGTGGAATTACATAAGGTGAAGTGAAAATAACCTTTTTTTTAACGTTCATTTTAAAATTATACGAGTTTCTTCACATTGGTGAATTATTCCACAGTACTGCTCAGGACTGCGTACATTCATGTTTGCCTATGTGCAAAACCTTGAATTACATAAGGTGAAGTGAAAAACACCCGTATTTTAACTTTCCTTCAAAAATTAAATGACTTTTTTCACATTAGTGAATTCTTACAAAGTACTGCTCAGGACTGCGTAAATTCATGTTTGCTTACGTGCAGAATGTTGAATTACATAAGATAAACTAAAAACATCCCGTTTTTTAACTTTCCTTTTAAAATTAAATCACTTTTTTCACATTAGTGCACTTTTGCCAAAACAGCTGTTTCAGACCGAGATAAGGTGGTTTTTGACAAAGTGTGTTTTATTCCACAGTACTGCACAGGACTGCGTAAATTCATGTTTGCTGACGTGCAGAATGTTGAAATACATAAGATGAAGTGAAAACAACCCGTTTTTTAACTTTCCTTTTAAAATTAAATCACTTTTTTCACATTAGTGCACTTTTGCCAAACCAGCTGTTTCAGACCGAGATAAGGTGGTTTTTGACAAAGTGTGTTTTATTCCACAGTACTGCGCAGGACTGCGTAAATTCATGTTTGCTTGTGTGTACAATGTTGAATTACATAAGGAGAAGTGAAAAAAACAGTTATTTAACTTTCATTTTAAAGTTATATGACTTTTTTCACATTAGTGAATTATTCCACAGAACTGCACAGGATTGCGTAAATTCATGTATGCTTACGTGCAGAATGTTGAATTACATAAGATGAAGTGAAAACAACCCGTTTTTTAACTTTCCTTTTAAAATTAAATCACTTTTTTCACATTAGTGCACTTTTGCCAAAACAGCTGTTTCAGACCGAGATAAGGTGCTTTTTGACAAAGTGTGTTTTATTCCACAGTACTGCGCAGGACTGCGTAAATTCATGTTTGCTTTTGTGTACAATGTTGAATTACATAAGGAGAAGTGAAAAAAAACAGTTATTTAACTTTCATTTTAAAGTTATATGACTTTTTTCACATTAGTGAATTATTCCACAGTACTGCACAGGACTGCGTAAATCCATGTTTGCTGACGTGCAGAATGTTGAAATACATAAGATGAAGTGAAAACAACCCGTTTTTTAACTTTCCTTTTAAAATTAAATCACTTTTTTCACATTAGTGCACTTTTGCCAAAACAGCTGTTTCAGACCGAGATAAGGTGCTTTTTGACAAAGTGTGTTTTATTCCACAGTACTGCACAGGACTGCATAAATTCATGTTTGATTATGTGTCAAAAGTTGAATTACATAAGGTGAAGTGAAAAAAAACAGTTATTTAACTTTCATTTTAAAGTTGTATGACTTTTTTCACATCCGTGAATTATTCCACAGGACTGTACAGTTCTGTGTAAATTCATGTTTGGCTATGTGCAGAATGTTGAATTACATAAAATGAAGTGAAAACAACCCGTTTTTTAACTTTCCTTTTAAAATTAAATCACTTTTTCACATTAGTGCACTTTTGCCAAAACAGCTGTTTCAGACCGAGATAAGGTGCTTTTTGACAAAGTGTGTTTTATTCCACAGTACTGCGCAGGACTGCGTAAATTCATGTTTGCTTGTGTGTACAATGTTGAATTACATAAGGAGAAGTGAAAAAAAACAGTTATTTAACTTTCATTTTAAAGTTGTATGACTTTTTTCACATTAGTGAATTATTCCACAGTACTGCACAGGACTGCGTAAATTCATGTTTGCTGACGTGCAGAACGTTGAAATACATAAGATGAAGTGAAAACAACCCGTTTTTTAACTTTCCTTTTAAAATTAAATCACTTTTTTCACATTAGTGCACTTTTTCCAAAACAGCTGTTTCAGACCGAGATAAGGTGCTTTTTGACAAAGTGTGTTTTATTCCACAGTACTGCGCAGGACTGCGTAAATTCATGTTTGCTTGTGTGTACAATGTTGAATTACATAAGGAGAAGTGAAAAAAAACAGTTATTTAACTTTCATTTTAAAGTTATATGACTTTTTTCACATTAGTGAATTATTCCACAGTACTGCACAGGACTGCGTAAATTCATGTTTGGCTTACGTGCAGAATGTTGAATTACATAAGATGAAGTGAAAACAACCCGTTTTTTAACTTTCCTTTTAAAATTAAATCACTTTTTTCACATTAGTGCACTTTTGCCAAAACAGCTGTTTCAGACCGAGATAAGGTGCTTTTTGACAAAGTGTGTTTTATTCCACAGTACTGCGCAGGACTGCGTAAATTCATGTTTGCTTGTGTGTACAATGTTGAATTACATAAGGAGAAGTGAAAAAAAACAGTTATTTAACTTTCATTTTAAAGTTGTATGACTTTTTTCACATTAGTGAATTATTCCACAGTACTGCACAGGACTGCGTAAATTCATGTTTGCTGACGTGCAGAATGTTGAATTACATAAGATGAAGTGAAAACAACCCGTTTTTTAACTTTCCTTTTAAAATTAAATCACTTTTTTCACATTAGTGCACTTTTGCCAAAACAGCTGTTTCAGACCGAGATAAGGTGCTTTTTGACAAAGTGTGTTTTATTCCACAGTACTGCGCAGGACTGCGTAAATTCATGTTTGCTTGTGTGTACAATGTTGAATTACATAAGGAGAAGTGAAAAAAACAGTTATTTAACTTTCATTTTAAAGTTGTATGACTTTTTTCACATTAGTGAATTATTCCACAGGACTGTACAGTCTGAACTCGAAATTCATGTTTGGCTGACGTGCAGAATGTTGAAATACATAAGATGAAGTGAAAACAACCCGTTTTTTAACTTTCCTTTTAAAATTAAATCACTTTTTTCACATTAGTGCACTTTTGCCAAAACAGCTGTTTCAGACCGAGATAAGGTGCTTTTTGACAAAGTGTGTTTTATTCCACAGTACTGCGCAGGACTGCGTAAATTCATGTTTGCTTGTGTGTACAATGTTGAATTACATAAGGAGAAGTGAAAAAAAACAGTTATTTAACTTTCATTTTAAAGTTGTATGACTTTTTTCACATTAGTGAATTATTCCACAGGACTGCACAGGACTGCGTAAATTCATGTTTGCTTACGTGCAGAATGTTGAATTACATAAGATGAAGTGAAAACAACCCGTTTTTTAACTTTCCTTTTAAAATTAAATCACTTTTTTCACATTAGTGCACTTTTGCCAAAACAGCTGTTTCAGACCGAGATAAGGTGCTTTTTGACAAAGTGTGTTTTATTCCACAGTACTGCGCAGGACTGCGTAAATTCATGTTTGCTTGTGTGTACAATGTTGAATTACATAAGGAGAAGTGAAAAAAAACAGTTATTTAACTTTCATTTTAAAGTTGTATGACTTTTTTCACATTAGTGAATTATTCCACAGTACTGCACAGGACTGCGTAAATTCATGTTTGCTGACGTGCAGAATGTTGAAATACATAAGATGAAGTGAAAACAACCCGTTTTTTAACTTTCCTTTTAAAATTAAATCACTTTTTTCACATTAGTGCACTTTTGCCAAAACAGCTGTTTCAGACCGAGATAAGGTGCTTTTTGACAAAGTGTGTTTTATTCCACAGTACTGCGCAGGACTGCGTAAATTCATGTTTGCTTGTGTGTACAATGTTGAATTACATAAGGAGAAGTGAAAAAAAACAGTTATTTAACTTTCATTTTAAAGTTGTATGACTTTTTTCACATTAGTGAATTATTCCACAGTACTGCACAGGACTGCGTAAATTCATGTTTGGCTGACGTGCAGAATGTTGAAATACATAAGATGAAGTGAAAACAACCCGTTTTTTAACTTTCCTTTTAAAATTAAATCACTTTTTTCACATTAGTGCACTTTTGCCAAAACAGCTGTTTCAGACCGAGATAAGGTGCTTTTTGACAAAGTGTGTTTTATTCCACAGTACTGCGCAGGACTGCGTAAATTCATGTTTGCTTGTGTGTACAATGTTGAATTACATAAGGAGAAGTGAAAAAAAACAGTTATTTAACTTTCATTTTAAAGTTGTATGACTTTTTTCACATTAGTGAATTATTCCACAGTACTGCACAGGACTGCGTAAATTCATGTTTGCTGACGTGCAGAATGTTGAAATACATAAGATGAAGTGAAAACAACCCGTTTTTTAACTTTCCTTTTAAAATTAAATCACTTTTTTCACATTAGTGCACTTTTGCCAAAACAGCTGTTTCAGACCGAGATAAGGTGCTTTTTGACAAAGTGTGTTTTATTCCACAGTACTGCGCAGGACTGCGTAAATTCATGTTTGCTTGTGTGTACAATGTTGAATTACATAAGGAGAAGTGAAAAAAAACAGTTATTTAACTTTCATTTTAAAGTTATATGACTTTTTTCACATTAGTGAATTATTCCACAGTACTGCACAGGACTGCGTAAATTCATGTTTGCTGACGTGCAGAATGTTGAAATACATAAGATGAAGTGAAAACAACCCGTTTTTTAACTTTCCTTTTAAAATTAAATCACTTTTTTCACATTAGTGCACTTTTGCCAAAACAGCTGTTTCAGACCGAGATAAGGTGCTTTTTGACAAAGTGTGTTTTATTCCACAGTACTGCGCAGGACTGCGTAAATTCATGTTTGCTTGTGTGTACAATGTTGAATTACATAAGGAGAAGTGAAAAAAACAGTTATTTAACTTTCATTTTAAAGTTGTATGACTTTTTTCACATTAGTGAATTATTCCACAGGACTGCACAGGACTGCGTAAATTCATGTTTGGCTGACGTGCAGAATGTTGAATTACATAAGATGAAGTGAAAACAACCCGTTTTTTAACTTTCCTTTTAAAATTAAATCACTTTTTTCACATTAGTGCACTTTTGCCAAAACAGCTGTTTCAGACCGAGATAAGGTGCTTTTTGACAAAGTGTGTTTTATTCCACAGTACTGCGCAGGACTGCGTAAATTCATGTTTGCTTGTGTGTACAATGTTGAATTACATAAGGAGAAGTGAAAAAAAACAGTTATTTAACTTTCATTTTAAAGTTGTATGACTTTTTTCACATTAGTGAATTATTCCACAGTACTGCACAGGACTGCGTAAATTCATGTTTGCTGACGTGCAGAATGTTGAAATACATAAGATGAAGTGAAAACAACCCGTTTTTTAACTTTCCTTTTAAAATTAAATCACTTTTTTCACATTAGTGCACTTTTGCCAAAACAGCTGTTTCAGACCGAGATAAGGTGCTTTTTGACAAAGTGTGTTTTATTCCACAGTACTGCGCAGGACTGCGTAAATTCATGTTTGCTTGTGTGTACAATGTTGAATTACATAAGGAGAAGTGAAAAAAACAGTTATTTAACTTTCATTTTAAAGTTGTATGACTTTTTTCACATTAGTGAATTATTCCACAGGACTGCACAGGACTGTGTAAATTCATGTTTGGCTATGTGCAGAATGTTGAATTACATAAGATGAAGTGAAAACAACCCGTTTTTTAACTTTCCTTTTAAAATTAAATCACTTTTTTCACATTAGTGCACTTTTGCCAAAACAGCTGTTTCAGACCGAGATAAGGTGCTTTTTGACAAAGTGTGTTTTATTCCACAGTACTGCGCAGGACTGCGTAAATTCATGTTTGCTTGTGTGTACAATGTTGAATTACATAAGGAGAAGTGAAAAAAAACAGTTATTTAACTTTCATTTTAAAGTTGTATGACTTTTTTCACATTAGTGAATTATTCCACAGTACTGCACAGGACTGCGTAAATTCATGTTTGCTGACGTGCAGAATGTTGAAATACATAAGATGAAGTGAAAACAACCCGTTTTTTAACTTTCCTTTTAAAATTAAATCACTTTTTTCACATTAGTGCACTTTTGCCAAAACAGCTGTTTCAGACCGAGATAAGGTGCTTTTTGACAAAGTGTGTTTTATTCCACAGTACTGCGCAGGACTGCGTAAATTCATGTTTGCTTGTGTGTACAATGTTGAATTACATAAGGAGAAGTGAAAAAAAACAGTTATTTAACTTTCATTTTAAAGTTGTATGACTTTTTTCACATTAGTGAATTATTCCACAGTACTGCACAGGACTGCGTAAATTCATGTTTGCTGACGTGCAGAATGTTGAAATACATAAGATGAAGTGAAAACAACCCGTTTTTTAACTTTCCTTTTAAAATTAAATCACTTTTTTCACATTAGTGCACTTTTGCCAAAACAGCTGTTTCAGACCGAGATAAGGTGCTTTTTGACAAAGTGTGTTTTATTCCACAGTACTGCGCAGGACTGCGTAAATTCATGTTTGCTTGTGTGTACAATGTTGAATTACATAAGGAGAAGTGAAAAAAAACAGTTATTTAACTTTCATTTTAAAGTTATATGACTTTTTTCACATTAGTGAATTATTCCACAGTACTGCACAGGACTGCGTAAATTCATGTTTGCTGACGTGCAGAATGTTGAAATACATAAGATGAAGTGAAAACAACCCGTTTTTTAACTTTCCTTTTAAAATTAAATCACTTTTTTCACATTAGTGCACTTTTGCCAAAACAGCTGTTTCAGACCGAGATAAGGTGGTTTTTGACAAAGTGTGTTTTATTCCACAGTACTGCGCAGGACTGCGTAAATTCATGTTTGCTTGTGTGTACAATGTTGAATTACATAAGGAGAAGTGAAAAAAAACAGTTATTTAACTTTCATTTTAAAGTTATATGACTTTTTTCACATTAGTGAATTATTCCACAGTACTGCACAGGACTGCGTAAATTCATGTTTGCTGACGTGCAGAATGTTGAAATACATAAGATGAAGTGAAAACAACCCGTTTTTTAACTTTCCTTTTAAAATTAAATCACTTTTTTCACATTAGTGCACTTTTGCCAAAACAGCTGTTTCAGACCGAGATAAGGTGCTTTTTGACAAAGTGTGTTTTATTCCACAGTACTGCGCAGGACTGCGTAAATTCATGTTTGCTTGTGTGTACAATGTTGAATTACATAAGGAGAAGTGAAAAAAACAGTTATTTAACTTTCATTTTAAAGTTATATGACTTTTTTCACATTAGTGAATTATTCCACAGAACTGCACAGGACTGCGTAAATTCATGTTTGCTTACGTGCAGAATGTTGAATTACATAAGATGAAGTGAAAACAACCCGTTTTTTAACTTTCCTTTTAAAATTAAATCACTTTTTTCACATTAGTGCACTTTTGCCAAAACAGCTGTTTCAGACCGAGATAAGGTGCTTTTTGACAAAGTGTGTTTTATTCCACAGTACTGCGCAGGACTGCGTAAATTCATGTTTGCTTGTGTGTACAATGTTGAATTACATAAGGAGAAGTGAAAAAAAACAGTTATTTAACTTTCATTTTAAAGTTGTATGACTTTTTTCACATTAGTGAATTATTCCACAGTACTGCACAGGACTGCGTAAATTCATGTTTGCTGACGTGCAGAATGTTGAAATACATAAGATGAAGTGAAAACAACCCGTTTTTTAACTTTCCTTTTAAAATTAAATCACTTTTTTCACATTAGTGCACTTTTGCCAAAACAGCTGTTTCAGACCGAGATAAGGTGCTTTTTGACAAAGTGTGTTTTATTCCACAGTACTGCGCAGGACTGCGTAAATTCATGTTTGCTTGTGTGTACAATGTTGAATTACATAAGGAGAAGTGAAAAAAACAGTTATTTAACTTTCATTTTAAAGTTATATGACTTTTTTCACATTAGTGAATTATTCCACAGTACTGCACAGGACTGCGTAAATTCATGTTTGCTGACGTGCAGAATGTTGAAATACATAAGATGAAGTGAAAACAACCCGTTTTTTAACTTTCCTTTTAAAATTAAATCACTTTTTTCACATTAGTGCACTTTTGCCAAAACAGCTGTTTCAGACCGAGATAAGGTGGTTTTTGACAAAGTGTGTTTTATTCCACAGTACTGCGCAGGACTGCGTAAATTCATGTTTGCTTGTGTGTACAATGTTGAATTACATAAGGAGAAGTGAAAAAAAACAGTTATTTAACTTTCATTTTAAAGTTATATGACTTTTTTCACATTAGTGAATTATTCCACAGTACTGCACAGGACTGCGTAAATTCATGTTTGCTTACGTGCAGAATGTTGAATTACATAAGATGAAGTGAAAACAACCCGTTTTTTAACTTTCCTTTTAAAATTAAATCACTTTTTTCACATTAGTGCACTTTTGCCAAAACAGCTGTTTCAGACCGAGATAAGGTGGTTTTTGACAAAGTGTGTTTTATTCCACAGTACTGCGCAGGACTGCGTAAATTCATGTTTGCTTGTGTGTACAATGTTGAATTACATAAGGAGAAGTGAAAAAAAACAGTTATTTAACTTTCATTTTAAAGTTATATGACTTTTTTCACATTAGTGAATTATTCCACAGTACTGCACAGGACTGCGTAAATTCATGTTTGCTGACGTGCAGAATGTTGAATTACATAAGATGAAGTGAAAACAACCCGTTTTTTAACTTTCCTTTTAAAATTAAATCACTTTTTTCACATTAGTGCACTTTTGCCAAAACAGCTGTTTCAGACCGAGATAAGGTGCTTTTTGACAAAGTGTGTTTTATTCCACAGTACTGCGCAGGACTGCGTAAATTCATGTTTGCTTGTGTGTACAATGTTGAATTACATAAGGAGAAGTGAAAAAAACAGTTATTTAACTTTCATTTTAAAGTTATATGACTTTTTTCACATTAGTGAATTATTCCACAGTACTGCACAGGACTGCGTAAATTCATGTTTGCTGACGTGCAGAATGTTGAATTACATAAGATGAAGTGAAAACAACCCGTTTTTTAACTTTCCTTTTAAAATTAAATCACTTTTTTCACATTAGTGCACTTTTGCCAAAACAGCTGTTTCAGACCGAGATAAGGTGGTTTTTGACAAAGTGTGTTTTATTCCACAGTACTGCGCAGGACTGCGTAAATTCATGTTTGCTTGTGTGTACAATGTTGAATTACATAAGGAGAAGTGAAAAAAAACAGTTATTTAACTTTCATTTTAAAGTTGTATGACTTTTTTCACATTAGTGAATTATTCCACAGTACTGCACAGGACTGCGTAAATTCATGTTTGCTGACGTGCAGAATGTTGAAATACATAAGATGAAGTGAAAACAACCCGTTTTTTAACTTTCCTTTTAAAATTAAATCACTTTTTTCACATTAGTGCACTTTTGCCAAAACAGCTGTTTCAGACCGAGATAAGGTGCTTTTTGACAAAGTGTGTTTTATTCCACAGTACTGCGCAGGACTGCGTAAATTCATGTTTGCTTGTGTGTACAATGTTGAATTACATAAGGAGAAGTGAAAAAAAACAGTTATTTAACTTTCATTTTAAAGTTATATGACTTTTTTCACATTAGTGAATTATTCCACAGAACTGCACAGGACTGCGTAAATTCATGTTTGCTGACGTGCAGAATGTTGAATTACATAAGATGAAGTGAAAACAACCCGTTTTTTAACTTTCCTTTTAAAATTAAATCACTTTTTTCACATTAGTGCACTTTTGCCAAAACAGCTGTTTCAGACCGAGATAAGGTGCTTTTTGACAAAGTGTGTTTTATTCCACAGTACTGCGCAGGACTGCGTAAATTCATGTTTGCTTGTGTGTACAATGTTGAATTACATAAGGAGAAGTGAAAAAAACAGTTATTTAACTTTCATTTTAAAGTTATATGACTTTTTTCACATTAGTGAATTATTC
>CAJVRN010000105.1:0-13392 GCA_911728415.1 Lagocephalus sceleratus | reverse complement strand
GTGTGTGAGTGTGTGTATGTCTGTATTGTGCATCTGTTTTGTGTGTGTGTGTGTCTGTATGGCATCTGTTTCTGTGTGCGTGCCTCTGTGTTTCTCTCTGTCTCAGTGTGTGTTTCTGTTTCTCTGTGTGTGTTCCTTTATGTGTCTGTGTCTCTGTGTGCTTGTGTGTGTGAAAGGCGCAGAGAGGTGTGGAGTGTGTGAGCGTGAAGGGTGAGAGTGTGTGTGTGTCTGAGTGAGAGTGTGTGTTTGAGGAGTGTGGTTGAGAGAGTGTGTGTGTGAGAGAGTGAGTGTTTCTGTGTGTGCGAGTGTCTGTCTGTGTGTGTCTTTCTCTCTGTGTGTCTTTCTCTGTGTGTGTCTGTCTCTGTGTGTCTGTGTGCTTGTGTGTGTGTGTGTGAGAGCATGTATGAGAGAGGTGTGTGGAGTGTGTGAGAGTGAGTGGGTGTGAGTGTGTGTGTGTCTGAGTGAGAGTGTGTGTCTGAGTGAGTGAGTGTGTGTGTGTGAGTGTGTGTGTGTTTGTGAGAGTGTGTGTGAGAGAGTGTATGAGTGTTTGTGTAAAAGGGAGTGGGTGAGGTGTGAGGGTGTGTGTGTAGAGGGTGTGTTATGAGGGTGTGTGTGAGGAGTGTGTGTGTGTGTGAGGGTGTGAGTGAGTGTGAGAGTATGAGAATGTGTGTTATTGAGACTGGTGTGAGGGTGTGTGTGTGTGGAGGGTGTGTGTGAGGGTGTGAGACTGAGTGTGTGGAGGAGTGCACACAGTGGGTGTCTGGTTCTCAGGGGTGTGTCTGTGTGTCAGACTTCCTGGTCTTTCTCCGGTGTGTCTGTCTCTCAGTGTCTGCCTCCTTGTAATTGTCTCTTATCTCTGTGTGTGTCTGTCGCACTGTGTCTTTCTATGTGTGTGTCTGCGTGTGTTTCTGGGTGAGAGTCTGTGTGTGTTCTGTGTGTTTGTTCCCTGTGTGTTTCTGTCTCTGTGTGTCTGTCCGTGTGTGTCTCTGTGTGTCTTTCTGTGTGTGGCCTGTCTGTGTGTGTGTGTTCATCCTAATGTTGATGTCTCTCTCTGTGTGTCTGTTTCTTTTGTGTGTCTGTGTGTCTGTCTGTGTTTTCTTCCCGTGTGTCTGTGTGTCTGTCTGTGTTTGTCTTTCTCTGTGTGTGTCTGTCTCTGTGTGTCTGTTTCTTTGTGTGTGTCTCTGAAAACTGTCTGTCTCTTTGCGTGTCTGTCTCTCTGTGTATGTATTTGTGTCCTTTGTGTGTTCTCTCTGTGTAGTCTGTGTGTGTGTGTGTCTGTCTGTGTGTGTGTGTGTCTCTGCTTGGTCCAGACTCCAGTGTCCTGTGTCTCTACTGTCCACCACCACCTTTGATGGAGAGCATCCTAACTGTAAAGCAGTAGTCAGAGTGTCTCCTGAAGCCTGTCAACATTTTCTTTTCTGCAGCAGCTTCAGCATGAAAGAGGTTTAGAAATGAGGAAACACTGGATCTGTGCTCCAATCAGGATTGAGGTCACACCAATCAAAAACAGGCTGCACCGCTGACCTCCACCACCTGTTGGAAATAGCCCCAGTTTATAGTTTGGACTGGATACAAGATCAGACAGCAGCTTCAGTCCTGAACTTTCCAGTTGCTGTCACCCCAGGTCCAGTTGTCTTAGATGGGGAGGGGTTGGATCAGAGCTGAGGCCAGATAATCACAGCTGATCTCTGATAACCTGCAGCTAAACAAACTAAAGAAGAATAGTAAAATGAAAGATGAGACGGTGTCACAATAGATGAAAGGATCAAGTGGAAATCACATCAAATATGTAGAGAACAAATGATCCAGAAGTACGTCGGGTGAAAATTTATATGATTCTATTCTCTATATGATTCTATCAGGTGTGTCCCTTCACTGTGGAGCTTGCCAGTGTGTATCACCAAGGTGCTGATAGGTGACACTGTCACCCGTCCACAAGCCCATGGCCCTACAGTGGTTCTGCTTGATCACAGAACAACAGCATCATTGCTTGTGTTGATTTATGTTCTATCCTGGATGTTTCTTGGAGTTCAGCCTATCCACACAGGCTGATTCTACCTGATAACCTGCAGCTGTCTCAATCTGGACAAAGAAATAATACACTTGATTGACCTCATTTACAATCACATGTTCACATCCTAAACCTAACTGAAATATTTTCCACAATGTATCAGAACATTTCATCATTGATAACACATTAGGTGATTAAAACATCAAAAACAGTAACTTTTAAAGGGGCTGCCTTTGACATGGCTCATGTACATGACTGATGATGTCTCACATGGAATTCAACTCTTTCATTCTCTTGTTCTCTAATTTACATGAAATACACTGAAACAACATCCTTGACAGCACATGATGTGTCAGCAGGATGATTTACGTGTCAGTGTGTGTGTCTGTCTGAGTGTGTGTGTGTCTCTGTGTGTCTGTTTTCTCTCGTGTGTGTCTCTATGTTTGTCTATCAATCTGTCTGTCTCTGTGTGTCTGTGTGTTTGTCTCTGTGTGGGCTTTGTGTGTTGTGTGTGTCTGTGTGTCTCTGTGTATCTCTGTGTGTTTCTGTGTGTGTGTCTCTGTGTGTGTGGGAGTGTCTCCTTGTGTGTGTCTGTGAGGTCTGGCTCTGCTTGTGTCTGTGGCTGTGTGTGTGTGACTGTCCCTTGTGTGTCTCTGTGTGCGGCCTGTCTCCTCTGTGTCTGTCTGCGTGTGACTCCTTCTGTGTGTGTGTCTGTGTGTGTCTCTGTCTGTGTCTCTGTTTGTGTGTCTGTGTGTGTCTCTGTGTATCCTCTCTGTGTTTCTTGTATGTATCCGGTGTGTGTGTCTCTGTGTTTCTCTGTGTGTTTCTGTGTGTCCCTGTGTTTGTGTGTCTGTGTGTGTGTATCTGTGTCTGTGTGTGTCTGTGTGTGTGCCTGTGTCTGTCTCCTTTGGGTGTCTATATCTGTATGTCTGTGTGTGTCTCTGTGTGTCTGTGTGTCTCTCGGTGTGTCTGTCTTGTGTATCAGTGTGTGTGTATGTGTGTGTTTTCTGTGTGTCAGTGTATGTGCGTTTGTGTCTCATGCGTGTGTCTGTGTGTGTGTGTGTCTCTGTGTGTGTGTGTTTCTGTGTGTGTCTGTGTGTGTGTCTGTGTGTGTCCCTATGTGTGTCTTTGTTTGTGTCTCTGTGTCTGTTTTCTGTGTGTCTGTCTGTGTGTGTCTGTCTGTGTATGTGTCTCTGTGTGTGTCTGTGTGTGTGTCTGTGTCTATCTCTGTGTGTGTCTGTCTCTGTGTGTGCGTCTGTGTGTGCCCCTGTGTGTGTCTCTGTGTGTGTTTCTCTGTCTGTCTCTGTTTGTATCTCTGTCTGTGTATGTCTGTGTGTCTCTTTGTGTGTGGTTCTGTGTGTCCCACTGTGTCTGTGTGTGTCCGTGTTTGTCCGTGTGTGTGTTTCTCTGTCTCTGTGTGTGTTTGTATGTGTTTCTCTGTCTCTGTGTGTCTCTGTGTGCTTCTGTCTGTGTGTGTGTGTCTGTCGCTGTGTGTGACTCCTTTTGTGTGCGTTGTCTGTGTGTGTGCGCTCTCTGCGTGTGTCTCTGTGTTTGTTTGTCTGTGTGTGTGTGTCTGTGTATGTCTCTGTGTGTGTCTCTATGTGTGTCTCTATGTTTGTCTCTCTCTGTGTCTCTATGTGTTTGTGTTTCTCTATGTGTCTGTGTGTGTCTGCGTGTGTGTCTCTGTGTGTGTGTGGTGTCTGTCTCTTATGTGTGTGTGTGTGGGTCTGTGTGTCTGTCTGTCTATGTGTCTCTGTATGTGTCTCGGTGTGTGTGTGTCTCTGTGTGTCTGTGTATGTCTCAGTGTGTAGCTCTATATTTGTGTCTATGCGTGTCTCTCGGTGTGTGTCTGTCTATGTGTTTCTCTGTGTGTGTGTATCTCGGTGTGTGTCTCTGTGTGTGTTTTCTGTTTGTCCCTGTGTTTCTGTTTGTGTCTGTGTGTGTCTGTGTGTCTCTATGTTTGTCTCTATGCGTGTCTCTGTGTGTGTCCCCGGTGTGTGTCTGTCTGTGTTTCTGTGTGTGTGTATCTCTGTGTGTGTTTCTGTGTGTCCCTGTGTTACTGTTTGTGTCTGTGTGTGTGTCTGTGTGTGTCTCTGTGTGTATCTCTATGTTTGTCTCTATGCGTGTCTCTATGTGTGTCTGTGTGTGTCTCTCGGTGTGTGTCTGTCTATGTGTTTCTCTGTGTATCTCTGTGTGTGTCTCTGTGTGTGATTCTGTGTGTCCCTGTGTTTCTGTTTGAGTCAGCTGGGGTCTGTGTGTGTCTGTGTGTGTCTCTGTGTGTGTCTCTATGTTTGTCTCTGTGCGTGTCTCTGTGTGTGTCTCGGTTTGTGTCTGTCTGTGTTTCTCTGTGTGTGTATCTCTGTGTGTGTCCCTGTGTTTCCTGTGTGTGTCTGTGTGTGTGTTCCGTGTGTGTGTCTGTGTGTGCTCAGGAGCCCTCCACAGCTTGGACAGGAGGATTTATACAACAACATCGTGAAGACACCCCACAAAGACAACCAAAGGACAGAGGGACAACGTATGGAAGGACAAGCTGGGGACAGAGTCCTCAGTGGAGGACTCTCTACAAGCCCTCCATCAAGAAGAGGACTGGTGACCTCCAATGGAGGATCCTACACGGAGCCATCACCACCAGTGCCTTCCTGTCCATCCTGAACCAGAACAATTCAAGCAACTGTCCCTTCTGTGGTTTTAACGAGAGTGTCTTTCACGCTTACCGGGTGCAGTAGGTTGGTGGGTCTTTTAGGGTTTGAACCCATGTTTTTAGGCTTTTTTTAATGTCGTGTTCTCCACTGCTGTTTTGATCTGTGGAATAAGGCACGAGAGGGCAGGAAAGGGGAAATGCCAGCTTCTACATTTTCTAGTAAGTGAGGCGAAACTGAGGTGGGTTTTAGTCACGGTTTCAGAGCAGGGTGAGATGAAGACGGCAACATGGCTGATCTGAGGGACAGGTGGAGGTTTGACTGTTTATGTAAATAACACGTAAATAAAGTGCATTTTTAAAAGTCAAAGTCTCTTTCTCTGTGTGTCTGTCTGTGTGTGTGTCTGTCTCTGTGTGTTTGTCTGTGTGTGTCTGTCTGTGTGTGTCTGTCTGTGTGTGTCTGTCTGTGTGTGTCTGTCTGTGTGTGTCCGTATATCTCTGTGTGTGCCTCTCTGTGTGTGTTCTGTGTGTCTGTGTGTGTGTCTCTGTGTGTGTGAGTCTTTGTGTGTGTCTCGTGTGTGTCTCTTTTGTGAGTCTCTCTGTGTGTCTCTGCCTGTGTGTCTGTGTGTGTGTGTCTCTGTGTGTGTCTATGTGTATGTGTCTCTGTGTGTGTATCTGTGTGTCTCTGTCTTTGTGTGTGTGTGTCTGTGTGTGTCTCTGTGTGTGTCTGTGTGTCTCTCTGTGTGTTCTCTGTGTGTCTCTGTGTGTGTCTCTGTGTGTGTTTTGTCTGATATTGACTGAAGTGGCTGCAGCCATTTATTTTAATGTGCTGACGATTGTTGATAGTTTATATTTAAATAGTTAAACATGTGAATTATAATCACATGTGTTCAGTTTTTGGTTTACACTTACACACAAACCTGCCTGAAATCATGTTGATTTAATAAAGGCTTGAAAAAAACTACACTTTGTTTAAAAAGACAAGAAAATAAGTGATTGTGTGTGAGCTCAGACAAAAACAATAAAAAGGGGTTTAGTGTTAAATGAATGACAGACAGACTGTAGAGATACAGGAACTGACCTGAGAGTCTGCAGTTTACAGTTTGGACTCCAGTCCAGAAGAGAGCAGCTTCACTCCTGAATCCTGCAGCCTGTTGAAGCTCAGGTCCAGTTGTCTCAGATGGGAGGGGGTTGGACTTCAGAGCTGAGGCCAGATAATCACAGCTGATCTCTGATAAACTGCAATCATCCAATCTAAAGAAGAATAAATGAAAGATGAGACGGTGTCACAATAGATGAAAGGATCAAGTGGAAATCACACATAAAACATGTAGAGAACAAATGATCCAGAAGCATGTCAGTGTTCTATATGATTCTATTCTATATGATTCTATCAGGTGTGTGTCCCTTCAACAGTGGAGCTAACAGTGTGTATCACCAAGGGTGCTGATAGTGACACTGTCACCTATTCACAAGCCCATGGCCCTCACAGTGTTCTGCTTGATCACAGAACAACACCATCATTGCTTGTGTTGGATTTATGTTCTATCCTGATTTTTTTGGAGCTCAGCCTATCCACACAGGCTGATCTACCTGATAACCTGCAGCGTCACAATCTGACAAAGAAAATAATACATTTGATTGACCTCATTTACAATCACACATGTTCACATCCTAAACGTGAACTGAAATATTTTCCACAATGTATCAGAACATTTCATCATTGATAACACATCAGGTGATTAAAACATCAAAAACAGTAACTTTTTAAAGGGGCTGCCTTTGACATGGCCTATGTACATGACTGATGATGTCTCACATGGAATTCAACTCTTTCATTCTCTTGTTCTCTAATTTACATAAAATACACTGAAACAACATCCTTGGACAGCACATGATGTGTCAGCATGAAGATTTGTGTCTGTCTGTGTGTGTGTCTGTCTGTGGATGTGTCTGTGTGTGTGCGTTTGTCTGTCTGTTTCTCTGTGTGTCTGTTTCTTTGTGTGTCTGTTCTGTGTGTGTCTGTCTCCGTGTGTCCCGTTGTCCCCACGTAAAGGGTAACATGGGTGTCCAAACTCCAGTGGGACCCCTACTGACGAACGCCTCTACATGAATTTTCAGGTTCACACGCTCCAACGGGAAAATATTTCCTCTTGTTCCAAAGAAATTTCAGGATCCGAAAGGTAAAAATACGCTACAATGCTACTTACCGTAGCTCATGCGGAGTTTAGCGAACGTAAACCTGCTTGTAGCTGTTTCTGCCATTGGCTGGCGCTAGCAACGCCCTGTCATCCCATTGGCTAGGAGGGACGTCAATATGTAGGCCTACAGGTGTGTCAGTGACGTCAGTCAGAGGCGGGGCCTCCCCCTGCCGTCCACGGAAAGAAGAAAAGAAAAAATAAATTCAATGGTCGTATTTTTCCAGTGATTTATTAAACTAATTATGAACTTAACTTCGCCGTTTTATATTATCTTTAATTTTCACGTTTACGATTAAAATACTGAGAAGAGACGAGGCAGCGGACACAGCGCAAATATTGCGCAACACAGCGCAAATATTGCGCAACACAGCGCAGCTCCGCTACATCCGGAGGCCCGGTTTGGATTGTGCCTCTGGATGTAGCGGTGCAATTTTATTCTTCAATTCTTGCTTCTTTGATTGTTTGATTAAAAACCAAAACAAAAATCACAACATTTTTATTCAACATAATATATAATATTAAGATCATAATATGATGGAGGATTATATTCAGAAACTAAAACAATGTTCAACTTTAAATTCTGCTCAAAGGAGAATATAATAGCTCAAGGAAGACCGACGCCAGAGCTGAGATTTACTTCAGAGCACGGATGGGAAAGCGCTCCTTTAAAACAGACTGGTACTTGAGAAATGACTGGCTGTGTGGATGTCCACTTAAGAAAGCGCCTTTTCTGTTTTTCCTGCCTACTTTTCTCACCCAGCCGTGATAGTGTCTGGACTCAGTCAGGATATTGCCACCTTAAGAATTTACAGCGGGGCATCAGCAGACATGAGCAGTCCACCACTCACATTCAAAGCCAGATGGCACTGAAAACATTTGGGACATCCCCGGATTGACTTGGCTTTGGATGAACACAAAGACTCAACATCAGCATCCACAATGCTAAGGTTAGGGGAGAACCCAGAGATTTGAAAAGATCTCATTAATGCCACCTGCTTCCTCGCCAAACAGCAGCTAGCATTTTGTGGAAATGATGAAAGTCCAGGCTCTGCCAATCGTGGCAACGATGTTGAGCTGTTACATGCTTTTGCTGAGAAAGATGACAGGCTAGCTAGACATTTGGACACATCCACTGGATTTTCTGGTTTGTCAAATAGAATACAGAACGATTTCATGGAAGCAGTCGCGACGTCATCAGAAATGACATTCAGAATGAGATCTTTGCAGCCCCGTTTGTTGCTGTCCAAGTGGACGAGACCACAGATGTCACAAACCAAGCTCACATTTCTGTTATATTGCGCTATGTGGCTAAAACTGAAGCAGATTGTGAGGTGAAGGAGGCCTTTTGGGCTTTGATGATGTGAGTGAGGACAGACGCGCTCCTGCCATTGCTGAGTATGTCCTGGGAGTGTTGAGAAGTATGACTGTGTTGAAAAGCTTGTAGCTCAGACCTATGATGGAGCAGCTGTAATGGCCTCAGAGCTTAATGGAGTGAAGCTAAAATGAAAGAGAAACTACCTGAAGCCATGTTTACACACTGTTTTGCACACAAGCTGAATTTGGTGCTATTGCATTCAGCCAAGTGCATGCCCATGCGTCGCGTGTTTTTCAAAGCAGCTGAGGGACTAGCATCATTTTTCAGCAAATCCACAAAGCGCACTCACTTGCTGGATGATGTTGTCAAGCGCCGTTTACCACGAGCAGCGCCTACAAGATGGAGCTCAAATGGAGGCTGGTGCAGACAATAAGTATGCACCACATTGACCTGCGCGCTTTATTTGAGATCATTTTAGAAAATCCAGACAGGTGGGATAATGACACCCTGATGATGGCATACGAACGGTGGTTGTCAAAAGCATCAACTTGTTTTCTCCTGATGGCATATGAGGACATTTGAATGAAACTGATGCACTTTTTAGAGTGCTGCAAAACAAAGTGATGGACATTGAAATTTGTCTTACACGCATTCACGACACTGTTGCATCTCTGAGCGCATGACAAATGAGTTTGACAGTTTCTATGTCAAATTTGAGAATAGATGTAGCTAATTTGGCCTGACAGAGAGTGGAGCCAGAGAGGAGATTAAAAGTGACAGAAAACTAGTGTTCTGTAATATTCTGGACAACATTAGCTGTCAAATGAAGGCTAGGTTGGATCATTTTGGCCAGCTGGCTTTCCTTGGTTTGGTGGACTGCACAAGATTCAGGGAAATGTCATTGTGCTTTGATGACACCAAACTGCAGAGCCTGTCAAAATATGACTCATTTTTTGACTTTGTGAAATTGAAGGCGGATCTCGTTGGACCATATAGTTCACAAACAGTGAGAAATGAATGGAAATCTCCTGGACAGCTTCTCACTTTTGTGGCCCAAAAGGATCTCATTGAAACTGTTCCCGAGGCGACAAAGTTGCTCATGCTCGTGCTCACGGTTCCAGCTACTACAGCGTCAGTGGAGAGGTCGTTTTCAGAGCTGAAAAGACTGAAAACTTACAGTCGGGACAGGACTGACCAAGGACGTCTGTCCTCTCTGGCACTGATCTCCATCAGACAGACAGACTTTAAAACTCAAGGCACAAAAGGGAAGACTTCTACAAGCAGGTCATCGATGCGTTGGTTCAGAAGGAACGGCGCATGGACTTCATTTATAAGTAAAGGTGAGACCGTGATGACATTTTGAAATGAAAGGTGCTTTTGTGTGCTACTATGGGGAACACGCTGCTCTGGAGGGCTCATATGATGTTTGTGAATCTGACTGATGACGTCAGTGCCTCCCCAGACATCAACCTCACCACACGTCACTGAGGTGTGTGTATCCCAGCGCCGTCTTTGTTTAACTTTTATTCACTATGGACCCGTGGAAAGTGATGGAGAGAAGTGAAAAAGAAGAAAAGAAGAAGAAGAGAGCTTTTTTTGTTCGTACAAACGAAGCAAGAAATAATAGAAAAGCATGAAAAAGGGATGCGTTTGGTTGATCTCACCAAAGAATACGGTCGTAATACATCAACGATAACACGGCATTAAAACAACGTTCGTTGCTAGTAATGACGGCTATTGTAAGATTAGCCTGTCATAAAGTTGATTTTGTTCCTGGAGAAGCCTTGCACTGAATTCCCTACATTTATTATGCGGTAATCTAACTGTAATAATTATTTGTTACATGTTTTGATGCATTTTTATGATTTATAAAAAAATTATGTCCAAATTTTTGGGGGCTTGGAACGGATTAGGACATTTACATGGAAAACGTGTCTCTACTTACGTAATTTTCAGGTTACGAAACAACTTCCGGAACCAATTAATTTTGTAAGTAGAGGTCCCACTGTATGAGGATATTACTCTTTCAATCTCTCAATTTTTTTCCCACTTTTTGTTATTTTTATTTCCCAAGTGCTGTGAGCAGGTAATAAACCTGAAATCAGGAAATGCAAGGTTTCACTCATGTGCATTATAAGCACAACTTTCCAGCATTTACATACACATTGCAATATTAAACAGAATTACACCAGATGTTTTAAAACACAACTAATTCATTTTGTATCCTGATAGGGCATAAAGTTCAATAGCATGATGTCAGTGAACAAATGCATTCAAATACTTCACACATATTATGCATCATATTCAAATATCAAACATCAAATATCAGCAGCAAATGAAATCTTGGAAACACATTAATTCCATTCAAAGTACCAAATCCCAAGCATTTATGTATGTCTCAAAGGCAAATCTGATATAGCCCAGCAGCAGTCCCAATAGCCGATGTCTCTGCAAAGGAACATAGGTTGGACTACAGCTCCCAGAAACCACTGAGCAAACCAGGGAAGTAGACATCCTTGCTACAAGCTGGCCAAACAATCAAACATTCCAAAGCAAGGAGACACAATCTGAACTAACATTTAAAGTCTGAAAGACAGTCAAACACCAAACCCATCTCCATGAACAACATGACAATATCAATATTTAAGTTTAGGGAGCATGGAGACAATGACAGTTGTACAAAATAAAGCAAACAAAGCCAAGACTTATCCAGAACTTATCATTAGCTTTACCAAGTAGAGCCAACAGCACAGTAGTAGCCTACATGACAGCACATGACAAAGCCAGCAGAAAAAGTAGAAAACCCAATAAAGTGACCAAGCAGCCAGACACCAGGTAAGAATGTGGACAGGTAACCAGTACAACTGAAAATCTCCCACTTCATTTGAAACCATTCACAAGTGTTCCACATGGACACAAAGTACAGACACTACTTAAAGTGACAGTACTCATTAAAAGAGTTTCACCTACCAAGTAAGTCTGGGCCTTTTTAGTCAATGAAACCATTTTATCCCTGAGAGAAAATAATGAAAGAGAAATGAAAGAGAAGAATTCAAGAAATAATGAAGGAAAATTAAAGATGAAATGAGGAGACTGCCACAAAACACAACAGTGTGTGTCTGTCTCTGTGTGTCTGTGTGTGTCTGTCTGTCTCTCTGTGTCTGTCTCTGTGTGTGTGTGTCTGTCTCTGTGTGTCTGTCTCTGTGTGTGTCTGTCTCTCTGTGTCTGTCTGTCTATGTCTGTCACTGCGTGTCTGTCTCTGTGTGTCTGTCTCTGTGTGTGTCTCTGTCTGTGTGTCTCTGTCTGTGTGTATCTCTGTCTCTGTGTGTTTGTCTCTGTGTGTGTCTGTCTATGTGCGTGTCTGTCTCTGGGTGTGTCTCTGTCTGTGTGTGTGTCTCTGTGTGTGTGTCTGTCTCTTATGTGTGTGTGTGGGTCTGTGTGTGTCTGTCTCTGTGTTCCCTCGGTGTGTGTCTGTCTTGTGTGTCTCTGCGTGTGTCTCTGTGTGTCTGTGTGTGTGTCTGTGTGTGTGTGTGTGTCTGTCTCTGTGTGTCTGTTTCTGTGTGTCTGTTTCTCTGTGTGTCTGTTTCTCCGTGTGTGTCTCTATGTGTGTCTGTCACTCTGTCCCTGTCACTCTGTGTGCTGTGTGTTTGTCTCTGTGTGTTTCTTGTGTGCCGTGTGTGTGTGTCTCTCTGTGTCTCTCTGTGTATCTATGTGTTTCTATGTGTGTGAGTGTCTCCTTGTGTGTGTCTGTGGGCGTCTGTCTCTGTTTGTGTCTGTCGCTGTGTGTGTGACTGTCTCTTTGTGTGTCTCTGTGTGCGTCTGTCTCTCTGTGTGTCTGTCTCTGTGTGTCTGTCTATTTGTGACTCCTGTGTGTGTGTTCTGTGTCTCCTGTGTATCTGTCTGTGTGTGTCTGTATGTGTCTTGGTGTGTGTGTCTCTGTGTTTCTCTGTGTGGGTCTCTGTGTTTCTGTGTGTATCTCTCCTGTGTGGCCTGTGTGTGTTTCTGTGTGTCCCTATATTTGTGTCTCTGTGTGTGTGTCTCTGTGTCACTGTGTGTGTCTGTGTGTGACTCTGTGTATCTCACTGTGTGTTTCTGTATGTGTCTCGGTGTGTGTGTGTCTCTGTGTTTCTCTGTGTGTGTATCTCTGTGTGTCTGTGTGTGTCTGTTTCTGTGTGTCCCTGTGTTTGTGTCTCTGTGTGTGTTCTGTGAGTCTCTGTGTGTGTGCTGTCTCTTTGTGTGTCTATATCTGTATGTCTGTGTGTTCTGTGTCTCTCGGTGTGTGTGTCTGTCTTGTGTGCTGTGTGTGTGTGTGTGTCTGTGTGTTTTTGCTGTGTGTTTGTGTCTGTGTGTGTCTGTGTGTGTGTGGGTCTGTCTCTGTGTGTGTGTTTCTGTGTGTCTCTGTGTGTGTGTCTGTCTGTGTGTCTGTCTGTGTGTGCCTGTGTCTGTGTGCCGTCTCTGTGTGTATCTGTTTCTTTGTGTCTGTCTCTGTGTGTATGACTGTCTCTTTGTGTGTCTCTCTGTCTGTGTCTGTCTCTGTGTGTGTCTGTCTCTTTGTCTTTCTGTGTCTGTCTCTTATGTGTGCCTGCCTCTGCAGCATGTCTGCAGTCTTCTTGTTATCTGTGTGTTTTTTCTCTCCGTGCATTTTTGCGTTATCAATTTTTTGTATAATCTCTCTGTAGCAATAACAATAATATGTGTGTACGAGTTGAAGTGTGTAATAACGTGTCTGTTTTCTCTATGTCTGTCTCTCATGTCTATGTGTCCTCCATGTAATGAGCAGCTTTCTGGTGTAATAGCCTGTTGTCTTTCTTTTCTCTGTATGTCCATCTGTGTCACTCTGTCTAATATGTTCTCTCTGCCTGGTTTTTGTTTATAACATTGTCAGATCTGGGCATCTCTTTGTCTTTGTGTGTGTCTTTTTCTCTCATTACTGTCTTCTCTCTGCATGTGTCTGTTTCTTTTCTGGCAATATTGTGTGTCTGTCCACTATACAATAGTCTCACTGAAAGCCATACATCTTTATAAATTTTTTTGGCTTTGTGAATGAGGTGCACATCTAACAGGAAAGCCTGTCTCTGCTAACGTGCCATTGTGCTAGCCATTGTCACTGTGTGTGTCTGTCTCTGTGTGTGTCTGTCTCAATGTGTGTCTCTCTCTCAGTGTCTGTTTCTTTGTGAGTCTGTGTGTCTTTCTGTGTGTGTGTCTGTGTGTCGCTTTCTGTGTGTGT
>CAJVRN010000097.1:0-71880 GCA_911728415.1 Lagocephalus sceleratus | reverse complement strand
CCATGGACGGACTCTCTTCCTGGCTGGTCCCGCTCTGTCTACCGGACAATAAAGCGGTGTTTGACCGAGCTCTTGTGTCGCACGTGGGTTCTGGTCTGGTCTGTGATATATAATAGTTTTAAAAGATTCAACTCACTGCAGATCAAAATCAACATGACAGATTTCTGTTTCAGAGAACTTCACTGACAGTCTGATATGGTGGTTTTATAAATGTGAGGAACAAAGAACTCTGAATTTACATGAAATGAAATTTGTGAAGCTTCTCTGTTGATCTAATTGGAGCAAATGGAAGAGATGAAACAGTAAGTTAAATTCTAGTGTTTTGCATGACAAGTTCAGAGAAAGTGTTCGTGAAGTTCAAAAACTTCTTTCACAACTTTTGTAGCATAAATCATTCTGGATTAGCAAAGAATTAAAAACCATCAGGTGAGAAATCCAAATGGTTCAAACCACAACACTAGATAACCTGGACAGAAAGGAGGGGTACCCTGGACACTCTAACAAAACACCATCTGGAACAGGATGGACGTAGACGGGGGTTTAAAAGCATCAGGAGGGGGCGGGGCTGATTAGACACAGGTGAGACACATGAGGGTCATTAGAGTTGGAATGAGAAAATAAAAGATAAACACGTAACAGACAGAGCTCAACTTTCTTTAATTGTATTTGAATTTGTTTTACTTGAGTGTTGCAAAGAGAAACTGCTGGTACAATCTTTGAAAACTTGGACATCAAGTCTTGATGAAGATTGTAAGTCAGTTGCTGAGAAGGAGACGTGTTGTTTCTTGTCTCTGGAGGTTTTTGTACAGTGGTTCCTCTCTCTTAAGTCACTGTGTTCTCGAGCACAGAAGAAAACAGCAGAATCCTCTGCTGTCAGGCTGCTGATCTCCAGGTACTGAGTGCTGCTGGGCACGTCTTCAGTCATCACGTAACCACTTTTAAAAGAGCTTCCATATGAGGCAGAGTTTGAACCTGCATTCATCCACCCGACCCACTCCAGAGCTTTCCCTGGTCTCTGTCGTATCCAGTGAATATAGTAGCTTGTCATATCAAACCCTGAAATGGTGCATGACATCTTCACTGTCTCTCCAGGTCTTTTTACTTCAGACTGAGACTGATCCAGACTTTCACTCCAAACACCTGTAAGAAAATAGAAATACACTCAACAAACACGTCAAGCTCATTCCCTGACGTGTACAAAGAGAAGTAAGAGCAGCCCTGATGTTCTCACCGTGAACAGTGACAATGATCAGTAAAGCTCTGATAACTGTACTCTCCATGATGCTGACACGAGTTCTGTGCTGTCTGATCTGAGCTGAACTGTGTAAAACTGCTCCAGGCTTCTGTCACAAGTTCCTGATGTGTTTATAGGACAGGAAGAGTTTGCATAGACGTCCCTCTCTGTGACATTTTCATAAAGACTTCAAGAAAAGTTAAAAGCAGACATTCAGAATCAGTTCAACATCGTGAAATATATCCAAGTTGATCTGTTCTATGTTTACTGGACCTAGACTTTTATTATTTCTGTCACATGACTTTATTGATCACATTTCACTGAGAAGAATTGTAGACTTTTAAACTTGACTCCAGGGAATGTTCTATATTCTATAATTTCACCTGCATACAGTAGATAACATAATCATCATCATCATCTTCATCAATCGTGTTGCGGTAAAAAAAAACTGATTATTTTATTAAGTCCTCCCTGCAGTCGTCTTCTAAAACTGTTTTCTGCTGTTTGCTTTCATGGCGTGAACATATTTGTGCAGCTCTTTTTGTGTCTCTGTTGGAAAACACAAACAATATTAGAAGTACATCAGAATAAATAAATGAAGGTTATTTCCTGTAGTTTATGATGACAATTACTTGATACATTTCTTTGAGTTCATAATCACACTCATCAGAGCTTATCAACTAACAAATGAAGGTTGTTTTATTGAAGGGTAACAATAAATCAACTGAAAGGATCCTCAGATGTTTGGATGGGGATTGTCATGAATTGGCCTAAAAAACTCCTTCAAATGGGATCATTGCTGAGTTTTCTTTAACTAACTTCATTCAATTGTTTTAGCTTCACAGCTCTTCAAAAAAATCAACAGTCAAAGAATAAAGCTGTAAAGTCAGCATCCTGACACAGGAAAAACCTGTTGTCAAATAAATTCATAACAACCAATATGAGATTTTAAAACTTTGAAAAATAACTAAAATAAAAGAGATAAGGCTCTAATATGACCACATCGTCAGATTTGAACGTTAGATTTGATAATAATATAAATAACAATAATAACAACAATGATAACTACAATAATAATAATGATGATAATTATTTTTGTTGTTATTATTATGATTATTATTATTATCTTTTGTTCATTTCTTGATGAGACTGTAGGTAGTATTGTGTTTAGTACTTCCTGTTTCTTGTTGTTCATTCCGTTACTCTTCTTCCTTCCCTGTGTTGAGTCCCCCACCCGTGTCCCTGGTGTGTATCAGCTGTGCTCTCCTTCATTTCTGGATCACATCATTCTGTTCATGTGCATTAATGCTGGGTCATAAAAGTGCTGAAACAATTACTTAACTATGTTGTTATTGCCATTTAACTTTTATTTCTGTTCCTAATGTGACACATTCCATGACCTTGTCTATTTCTGTAAAATCAGATTCATGTTACTTTTCTTGTCTCTGCCAGATAAAACCACTCCTTTCTCATGCTTCAATTTATAAAATGTTACTTTTGTCACATTCAATTTAATTGTTTGGCAAATTATGTGGAGATGATATTGTCAAAACCATTCCTGGTTTTATGTCGCCCCCTCTGGTGATGTTGTGGTGATGCTCTGAGGGGTTTTTGTTCAGCTCTACTGATGCTTTGTGTTATTGTGTCTCTGGCACAGTAATACACAGCAGTGTCTTCAGGCTGCACATTCACTCCATTTAGAGTCACTGTGTTGCTGGAAGAGTCTAAACTGATGCTGAACTTGTTCTTCAGTGAAGCTTTGTAGTATGGGGTGTATCCAACAGCATTGCTTCCAATCCACTCCAGTCCTTTCCCTGCAGGTTGTCTGATCCAGCTTGTGTAATAGCTGCTGATAGAATAAGAGACCTGACAGGTGATGGTCAGAGGTTGACCTGGCTGCACAGTCACAGAGGCTGGCTGTGTCAACTGTTCACACTTCACACCTGTTAAACAACAAATAAAATGCTGATTATAAAATCACACTCAAACACAGAAAGTGCTGCCTTTGACAAATCCACAGAGACTCACATCCAGCTGCCAACAGCAGCAGCAGAGCTGCAGAGAACATGGTTAATGTTGAGAGTCAGGGGCAGAGAACTCCACTGACAGTCTGATCTGATGGTTTTATAGCTGAGGAACAAAGAAGAACTGAATTTGCATAAAATCAAAAATGTGAAGCTTCACTGTTGATCTGACTGGAAGAAATAAAAGACAGAAAACCAGAAGTGAAATCATCATATTTTGCGCTTTGAAGAATACATTTATTAAACATCCAATCCGAAAGTGATTTAGAATCTTAAAAAACAAAAGTGTTTTACATAAAATATGTTGGATTTTTTTTTTACAAAATTAGTTTTATTGTTTTTATTCCAAAAATATGAAACTAAATTGAATTTAAAAGTAACAGTGTACATAAAAAATGAAGACAATATTGCTTCAATGAATATAAGAACGCACATATATCCAAGCATGAACATCACAACACATTAACATTACTTAATGTATCACCACACAGATAATAATGACAGCACACTCATCAACACACATTGACTATCTGGAAAAGTCAGAGAGTAAATTTGAACTGTACCATGTAAACATATTTCTGTTTGATCTGAGACACCTGAGAGCTGAGTGTAAAAGAAAATAGTCACAAATGTAAGACGGAATTTTGGCATTCGGGTGATGAGAAGTAGTTTTTTGACTCTTGAAATAAATTTAAGAGCCAAACAATGAGCCCTCCCAGGACAGACACCTGAGGGACCCTAAAAGTAACAAGTGAGGAGGATAAAAAGACAAAAGGAGCTCTGAAACCAGCTGAATATGTGCAAGGAATTTATGGTACTGGAGTAAATGAAATTAAATGTAATAGTTTTAAAAGATTCAACCACTGCAGATCAAAAATAACTTGAAAGAGTTCTGTTGGGTCAGCAAGAATGAATAGATTGACCAAGAGGACGATTTTATGATGCATGAAGTCAGATGTCATCGGGGGAAGATTGCAGCTTAATCATTCACATTCTCCAAAGAAAAGATGATCCAAGGTCAAGAGGTATATATATATATATAATTAACAATTAATACAAAGTCATATAGACATGGAAATAGTGTTATTCCTGGTAAAAGAGAAAAAGATTATACTTTATTGTGTATTTAATAATTAAATCTGATTTATTGTATATATCTTAAAAACAAAGAGGTAAATTAAAGGTTTAATGAAAAAAATTAGTTCATAAAATAAAGAGAGTATTCAGTTTTCTTGTGTCCTTCACACCAGTAAATATGAGAAGTGTGTGTTTTTGTACAGCTGCTGAACTGACTTCAGTCACTGTGACCATCGAGCACAGTAATAAACAGAAGAATCTTCAGTCTTCAGACTGTTCATCTGCAGATTCAGCTGCGCTCTGTTGTTGTCTCTGGAGATGATAAACCGGCCTTTGACTGACTCAGAGTAGTACGTGCTGCTCCCATCATATTTTATATTACTGATCCACTCCAGTCCTTTTCCAGGAGCCTGTCTGACCCAGGCCATCCAGTAGCTACTGAATGTGAATCCAGAGGCTGAACAGGTCAGTGTGTGAGATTCTCCAGGTCTTTTAACCACTGGTTCAGACTGTGTCAGAGTCTGAGCATCAACACCTGTTGACAAGAGGAAACATGAAGATAATAAGCTGATGACAAAAGTAAAAGTCTGTGAACAATCAGGATGAGTGAAGATCTTCACCTGCCCAGCAGATGGTTAGAAGCAGCAGTCCTGTCCTACAGTCCATCATGTTAAACTGTGTGTCCACTCCTCTCTGTCCTCCTGTCTGCTCTCACATAAGTAGACGTGGAGCACATCTGAGTTTTGCATCAACTCCTCCTCAGCACACAAGTGGATTTGATTGTGGTTGCTCCTCCTCTTTAGTTGATGTGTGTTTATGATATCAGAGATTTCTTTTTAGTTCTACTGATGGTTTAACAGTGGTCCCAGTACTGAGCGCTGAAGGACCCCGCAGATCACCCTCATCTTGGTCCATCAATCTACAAATCTAATTTTGAAAGCAAAACAAAACATCTTTATTATTTTTATAGGTTCTTTCAGACTACCAGCATAGTTGTTACTGGGAGAGTCGCCGTCACTCAGCAGCATCAGGAAGCACCAGAACTCACAGGACAGGCAGAGAGTGAGCAGCAACAGAGAGAGTGTGTTCATCATCATCCTGATGATGGAGATGTGAGCTGCCGTGCAGGAAGATTCTCTTTGGAGGAAACACATTCATGTTTCTCTGACAACTTGTTGCATGTGACAAGTTGATGGTTGTGGCTGCTCCCTCTGAAACTTCTTTTCATGACAGCCCAGTTCAGACCAGAGCATTTCGTCAAGATTCCTTTTTCCCAAAGTTTTGAGGCTGTGAGTTTCAAAGTTTAACCTGCAGTTGTTTTGAGTCAACGTAGAAGAAGAGAGCTTACATGTGAAAGTCAGACGGTGACCAGTCTGAAAAACTAATAAGTCTGGCTGGATGAGACCAACGCAGTCGACACACGTGGAAATAAAATCCATAATTTTCTCTGATTCATACAAACACAAACAGTAGTGAAGAATGAAGGAAAACACATGGGAATTTTTCAATTGAAGCCATTCCTGGTGTGATGTCGCCCCTCTGGTGATGTTGTGGTGATGCTCTGAGGGGTTTTTGTTCAGCTCTACTGATGCTTTGTGTTATTGTGTCTCTGGCACGTAGGGTCACGGAGGTCCCCTACGTTGGCCACCTGATCACTGACCAGGGTGTTAAGCCTGACCTCTCACGTTTATACCAGGTTACAGTGAGATCACGGCTGCCCTGCATGAGCTGTTGTGGTAGGATGTGGACTGGTGCTGGCTGGAGCCCCACACAGCAGCATTCACTAAACTGAAGGACATTATTGCCAGCCCCGCGGTGCTGAGATACTTTGATGTTCACCAACCAGTTGTACTGCTGATGCCTCACAGCATGGCCTGGGTGCTGTCTGCGTCCAAAATGACAGGCCGGTGGCTTTTGCTTCCAGGGCCCTCCACAGAGACTGAATCACACTACGCTCAAATTGAGAAGGCGCTCTTGGCTCTCGTCTATGCCTGCACAAAGTTCCATCACTACATATATGGCCGTGCCATGAATGTTGAAACTGACCACCAACCTCTCATCACCATACTGACAAAGCCGCTGCACACTGCCTCTGCACGTATACAGCGGATGATGCTTCGCCTCCAGCGGTCCAACCTCAGTGTTGTTTACAAGAGGGCAGAGAGCTCTATGTCACTGCCCACCCGGCACACCTGCCCTCCACTGACCAGTCTGTGGAGTTGGAGGACTATGAAGTGATGGTTGTGGAGGTTCTCTCCTCACATAGGGTCGAGGAACTGAAACGCGAGACACTGGCTGACCCCGTGTGCAGGCGTCTCTCACAGGTTGTTGCTGCTGGCTGGCCCGCCACATTCAAGGAGTTGCCACGGGATTTAAGGCCGTTCTACGCCATGAGAGAGGAAATTACAACTCTCGACGGCTTGCTCCTCCGCGGCCAGCGTTTCATCATCCCGCACTCCCTGCAGCGCTACTACGTACAGCAGCTGCACCAGGGCCACCCCGGGCTCGAGGCCACAAAGCGCAGAGCTAGGGAGACCATGTGTTGGCCAACTGTCTACACTGATATTGAAAGAGAAGTGTCCACGTGCCCCTGCAATGCTCTCAGACCGCATCAACCCAAAGAGCCCCTCCCACCACACACAGTCCCTGACCTGCCACGGTCCCTCACTGCGGTGGACGTTGAATGGGAGGGAGGAGAGCATCTGGTACTTGTTGGTTCTTACTCCGGATGGTTTGAAATAGACAGACTCACTGGAACAACAAGTGCCACCTTGATCACTAAACTTAAACGCCACTTTGCCACTCATGGAGTGCCACAACAGCTCATGACAGACAACGCAGCCTCCTTCACAAGCAGAGAGTTCCAAGAATTTGCCTCTTTGCTTGCCTCTTTCTTTTGGTTTAGCTCGTTTGGTTTTGCATCTTTTAGCTTTGTCTGCCTGTTTGCCTCCTGCCTGCTCCTTGCTTCAGTCTGTTTTAGTGTAGGTCTGTGTGCGTATTCTCACTGTTTGGTTGCTCCATTTGGACAGTTTTTTTAGAGTTAGCGTGTTTGGGTTGTGAGTGTGTCCCGCCTCCATCGTCACCCAGGCCAAAGGAGAGGGTGCGGAATAGCTGCAACAGGGTGCTGAGGGTCTGCTAAGCTCGTTTGATTGTGTGTTATTTTGTTTGTGTGTGGTGATATTGTGGAACTTCTTTGAGTTTGCAGAGCCTTGTCCTACTTACCCTTCCTTTGCCTCTACTAACGTCGATGTCGTTGTGACTGGTTGGCATGGCTCACTGTTAAGACCCACTGCATGAACTGGACATTTTTTTTGTAAATATGAGGATTAATTATTGAAGACCTTTTTTTTAAAAAAAAACTGAAAATATTAAATAAATATTGTGTACGAATACTATTGCCTGTATTCATTTGCGCGAGGGACCTGCACATGGGTGTTTCTTGGAAAGCCCTAGCAGAGGAGTTGTGAAGAAAGGAAATTCTTTAGGTGAAAGTCCTAAGGTGGCGTTGTCGGTGACTGAATCGAGTCCTCTGTCCCTGCTACTTGCAACACTGAAATAAACAAACCACACTGTTGCCACACATGTTCACTTAAAGAGACATTTACTTGAGAAGGGGGATGTAGACTGTGTGGCGGTTGCCACGGTTACGGCCGTGGCATATAACGTGGTGACCGCTGGGGATGCTGGGAGAAGAACATTAGCCCGCCAGAAAGTGTGTGTGAGTTTGCCTCATGTCGGAGCTACAATAAAGTACCATCGTGCCATACAGAGAGACTCTTTATTGTGCCACGCACTTCTACAGTTGGGAGGTTTGTGGATTCCAGATTCCATTCAGACAGTTATTGAAATACAAACATTTCCAAGACAGAGTAAGTAAAAATGTTTCTTTAAATAACTGTAATAAAATAAATAAAGAATTCTGAACATGGGTGATCAAATAAATGCGTATTTTTTCGAAACAATATTGAAAACTGCTTCATTTTTAAAGGTTTTCATGAACTAATGTGTGTATGCTTCTATTTTGTGTCTGTATTGAAATAAATTGATGATATCATTGATGAACTGTGTGAATTGTGCTGTGTCTTATCCTTCAGTAACTACTAAATATATATGTCAAATTAAAATTTTCTCCTCATTAAGCTCACTTTAAAAAAAGAAAAACTCCTTAAATGTTTTCTATGTGTTTTATGTTTCACTAAAATGTTTCTGTTGTAAGATTCTCCATCTGAAGTATTTGTCTACCATTTCTGACTCTGCTTCATCAACATGTTTGTGTCATGATTCATTCCTGGTGTGATGTCGCCCCCTCTGGTGATGTTGTGGTGATGCTCTGAGGGGTTTTTGTTCAGCTCTACTGATGCTTTGTGTTATTGTGTCTCTGGCACAGTAATACACAGCAGTGTCTTCAGGCTGCACATTCACTCCATTTAGAGTCACTGTGTTGCTGGAAGAGTCTAAACTGATGCTGAACTTGTTCTTCAGTGAAGCTTTATAAACTGGGGTGTATCCAACACGATGTGCTCCAATCCACTCCAGTCCTTTCCCTGCAGGTTGTCTGATCCAGTGCGTGTGATGGCTAGCAACAGAATAAGAGACCTGACAGGTGATGGTCAGAGGTTGACCTGGCTGCACAGTCACAGAGGCTGGCTGTGTCAACTGTTCACACTTCACACCTGTTAAACAACAAAGAAAATGCTGATTATAAAATCACACTCAAACACAGAAAGTGCTGCCTTTGACAAATCCACAGAGACTCACATCCAGCTGCCAACAGCAGCAGCAGAGCTGCAGAGAACATGGTTAATGTTGAGAGTCAGGGGCAGAGAACTCCACTGACAGTCTGATCTGATGGTTTTATAGCTGAGGAACAAAGAAGAACTCTGAATTTGCATAAAATCAAACATGTGAAGCTTCACTGTTTCTAACTGGAAAAAATGAAAGAGGAAAAACCAGAAGTCAAATAATCATATTTAGCATTTTGAATCAAAATTTAAAACACCCAATCCTAAAGTGATTTTAGAAAATTAATAAATAAAAGTGTTTTACATTAAATATTTTGGTTGCTTATTACATAATTTGTTTTATTGTTTTTTTTCCATCTTTTCCAAATAGATGAAACTAAATTACATTTATATGTAACAATGTAAATGAATCAACACAATATTTCTTAAATAAATAAATAATGCAAATATATCCAAGCATGAACATCACAACACATTAACATTACTTAATGTATCACCACACAGATAATAATGACAGCACACTCATCAACACACATTGACTATCTGGAAAAGTCAGAGAGTAAATTTGAACTGTACCATGTAAATATATTTCTGTTTGATCTGAGACACATGAGAGCTGAGTGTAAAAGAAAATAGTCACTAATGTAAGATGGAGTTTGACCATTCAGGTGATGAGAAGCAGTTTTTAGACTCCAGAAGCCAGATTGTCCTCTGTATGTTCATGACTCTCCAGCGTTTTCCTGCCTATCTGCCCGGCTCCAACCCTGCCTGTCCCTGACCTGCCAGTTGCTTCTGTTCTCCGGTAAACCTGTCTGTGCTTTGTCTTGGAGATCCTGTCGTCTGCCTGTCTGTCCCCGACCATTCTACCGTGCCTGCTCCCCAGTAAACCTGACTGCCTTCTGTCCCTGACATCGCCCGTGGACGGACTCTCTTCCTGGCTGGTCCCGCTCTGTCTACCGGACAATAAAGCGGTGTTTGACCGAGCTCTTGTGTCGCACGTGGGTTCTGGTCTGGTCTGTGATATATAATAGTTTTAAAAGATTCAACCACTGCAGATCAAAATCAACATGACAGATTTCTGTTTCAGAGAACTTCACTGACAGTCTGATATGGTGGTTTTATAAATGTGAGGAACAAAGAACTCTGAATTTACATGAAATGAAATTTGTGAAGCTTCTCTGTTGATCTAATTGGAGCAAATGGAAGAGATGAAACAGTAAGTTAAATTCTAGTGTTTTGCATGACAAGTTCAGAGAAAGTGTTCGTGAAGTTCAAAAACTTCTTTCACAACTTTTGTAGCATAAATCATTCTAGATTAGCAAAGAATTAAAAACCATCAGGTGAGAAATCCAAATGGTTCAAACCACAACACTAGATAACCTGGACAGAAAGGAGGGGTACCCTGGACACTCTAACAAAACACCATCTGGAACAGGATGGACGTAGACGGGGTTTAAAAGCATCAGGAGGGGGGCGGGGCTGATTAGACACAGGTGAGACACATGAGGGTCATTAGAGTTGGAATGAGAAAATAAAAGATAAACACGTAACAGACAGAGCTCAACTTTCTTTAATTGTATTTGAATTTGTTTTACTTGAGTGTTGCAAAGAGAAACTGCTGGTACAATCTTTGAAAACGTGGACATCAAGTCTTGACGAAGATTGTAAGTCAGTTGCTGAGAAGGAGACGTGTTGTTTCTTGTCTCTGGAGGTTTTTGTACAGTGGTTCCTCTCTCTTAAGTCACTGTGTTCTCGAGCACAGAAGAAAACAGCAGAATCCTCTGCTGTCAGGCTGCTGATCTCCAGGTACTGAGTGCTGCTGGGCACGTCTTCAGTCATCACGTAACCACTTTTAAAAGAGCTTCCATATGAGGCAGAGTTTGAACCTGTATCCATCCTCCCGACCCACTCCAGAGCTTTCCCTGGTCTCTGTCGTATCCAGTGAATATAGTAGCTTGTCATATCAAACCCTGAAATGGTGCATGACATCTTCACTGTCTCTCCAGGTCTTTTTACTTCAGACTGAGACTGATCCAGACTTTCACTCCAAACACCTGTAAGAAAATAGAAATACACCCAACAAACACATCAAGCTCATTCCTGACGTGTACAAAGAAGTAAGAGCAGCCCTGATGTTCTCACCGTGAACAGTGACAATGATCAGTAAAGCTCTGATAACTGTACTCTCCATGATGTGCTGACACGAGTTCTGTGCTGTCTGATCTGAGCTGAACTGTGTAAAACTGCTCCAGGCTTCTGTCACAAGTTCCTGATGTGTTTATAGGACAGGAAGAGTTTGCATAGACGTCCCTCTCTGTGACATTTTCATAAAGACTTCAAGAAAAGTTAAAAGCAGACATTCAGAATCAGTTCAACATCATGAAATATATCCAAGTTGATCTGTTCTATGTTTACTGGGCCTAGACTTTTATTATTTCTGTCACATGACTTTATTGATCACATTTCACTGAGAAGAATTGTAGACTTTTAAACTTGACTCCAGGGAATGTTCTATATTCTAGAATTTCACCTGCATACAGTAGATAACATAATCATCATCATCATCTTCATCAATCGTGTTGCGGTAAAAAAAAACTGATTATTTTATTAAGTCCTCCCTGCAGTCGTCTTCTAAAACTGTTTTCTGCTGTTTGCTTTCATGGCGTGAACATATTTGTGCAGCTCTTTTTGTGTCTCTGTTGGAAAACACAAACAATATTAGAACTACATCAGAATAAATAAATGAAGATTATTTCCTGTAGTTTATGATGACAATTACTTGATACATTTCTTTGAGTTCATAATCACACTCATCAGAGCTGATCAACTAACAAATGAAGGTTGTTTTATTGAAGGGTGACAATAAATCAACTGAAAGGATCCTCAGATGTTTGGATGGGGATTGTCATGAATTGGCCTAAAAAACTCCTTCAAATGGGATCATTGCTGAGTTTTCTTTAACTAACTTCATTCAATTGTTTTAGCTTCACAGCTCTTCAAAAAAAATCAACAGTCAAAGAATAAAGCTGTAAAGTCAGCATCCTGACACAGGAAAAAACCTGTTGTCAAATAAATTCATAACAACCAATATGAGATTTTAAAACTTTGAAAAATAACTAAAATAAAGAGATAAGGCTCTAATATGACCACATCGTCAGATTTGAACGTTAGATTTGATAATAATATAAATAACAATAATAACAACAATGATAACTACAATAATAATAATGATGATAATTATTTTTGTTGTTATTATTATGATTATTATTATTATCTTTTGTTCATTTCTTGATGAGACTGTAGGTAGTATTGTGTTCAGTACTTCCTGTCTCTTGTTGTTCATTCCGTTACTCTTCTTCCTTCCCCTGTGTTGAGTCCCCCCACCCATGTCCCTGGTGTGTATCAGCTGTGCTCTCCTTCATTTCTGGACCACATCATTCTGTTGATGTGCATTAATGCTGGGTCATAAAAGTGCTGAAACAATTACTTAACTATGTTGTTATTGCCATTTAACTTTTATTTCTGTTCCTAATGTGACACATTCCATGACCTTGTCTATTTCTGTAAAATCAGATTCATGTTACTTTTCTTGTCTCTGCCAGATAAAACCACTCCTTTCTCATGCTTCAATTTATAAAATGTTACTTTTGTCACATTCAATTTAATTGTTTGGCAAATTATGTGGAGATGATATTGTCAAAACCATTCCTGGTTTTATGTCGCCCCCTCTGGTGATGTTGTGGTGATGCTCTGAGGGGTTTTTGTTCAGCTCTACTGATGCTTTGTGTTATTGTGTCTCTGGCACAGTAATACACAGCAGTGTCTTCAGGCTGCACATTCACTCCATTTAGAGTCACTGTGTTGCTGGAAGAGTCTAAACTGATGCTGAACTTGTTCTTCAGTGAAGCTTTGTAGTCTGGGGTGTATCCAACACTATGTGCTCCAATCCACTCCAGTCCTTTCCCTGCAGGTTGTCTGATCCAGCTTGTCCAGTAGCTGCTGATAGAATAAGAGACCTGACAGGTGATGGTCAGAGGTTGACCTGGCTGCACAGTCACAGAGGCTGGCTGTGTCAACTGTTCACACTTCACACCTGTGGATGAAGAGCAGAAGGTTGAATCAATGGACTAAGAGTGAACAGTCAGTGTGATCACACTGTCAGTGTCTCTGCCTCAGTCACACTCACAGGATCCAGCAGCTAACAGCAGCAGCAGAGCTACAGAGAACATGGTTGGTATTGAAGGTGATCTGAAGGGAGCTTCTCTTCTTCTGCTGCAGCTAACAGCAGGATATCAAGTCTTTATAGCAGACTGACAGGAAGTTCCCTTTGCATACAGAAGAACTCTGATGGGATATAAAAGAAGCATCAACTGTTCTGTCCACAAAACACCAAACACAAATCAGCTGAGAGAACAACAACATTCACAGTGATATTTTTCACAACTACATGAAGAATTTTACGTGCTGCAATCATTCATTCTTAATCTCAAGGATTAAATCTCATGTAAATATACATCAGTCTTAATAACAGTCATCAATCAATTGATGGAAAAGAGAAAAGTAGTTCAATAACTTGGTCAGTTGGTTCATCATGTTTCACTTGAAACGATGTTGAACAGTTTTGTTTTCTTCACATTAAACCTCTTTCTTTTTCTCCCAGTCCGTACAGAAATGGAAAAACTGATGAGGTGAGTAGTTTGAATATAACACTTGCATACTTTAGTGTAAAACCTGATTTTATATTTATTTTTTGATTGAAAATATTCTCTAGAATTACATCAGAATCTGATTATGTCTAATATTTTTTCTGTGTGATATGTTGTCACTGATTTAGATTGTATCCAATATTTCATCTTCCTAAATTAAGATTTTTGTTTCCTGTAGTTTATGATCTCATATACTTGATGCTTCCATAGAGTTCATGATCACACTCATCAGAGCTGATCAACTAACAAATGAAGGTTGTTGTACTGAAGGATGACAAGAAATCTAGTGAACAGATCCTTAGATATTAGGATGGTGATGGTCATGAATTGGCCTAAAAAAAACTCCTTCAAATGGGATCATTGCTGAGTTTTCTATAACTAACTTCATTCAATTGGTTTAGCTTCAAAGCTCTTAAACAAAAATCAACAGTCAAAGAAAAAAAGCTGTAAAGTCAGCATCCTGACACAGGAAAAAACCTGTTGTAAAATACATTTATAAGAAGGAATATCAAATTTTAAAGCTCTTAAAAATACCTAAAATAAAGAGATGAGCCTGGAATAGGACCACATCATCAGATTTGACGGTTAGATTTGACGGTAATTATAATAATTCAAAGTCTCTTTTGTTCATTTCTTGATGAGACTGTAGGTAGTATTGTGTTTAGTACTTCCTGTTTCTTGTTGTTCATTCTGTTACTCTTCTTCCTTCCCCTGTGTTGAGTCCCCCCACCCGTGTCCCTGGTGTGTATCAGCTGTGCTCTCCTTCATTTCTGGATCAGATCATTCTGTTCATGTGCATTAATGCTGGGTCGTATTATCATTACTCAACACAATTACTTAACTACTTTGCTATTGCCATTTAACTTTTCTGTTCCTAATGTGACACATTCCACGGCCTTGTCTATTTGTGTAAAAGCATATTCATGTTAATTTTCTGGTCTCTACCAGATAAAACCACTCATTTCTAATGTGTCACTTTTATAAAATATTACTTTTTATCATGTTCAATTTAACTGTTTGGCAAATTATGTGGAGATGTTGTTGTCAAAACCATTCCTGGTGTGATGTCGCCCCCTCTGGTGATGTTGTGGTGATGCTCTGAGGGGTTTTTGTTCAACTCTACTGATGCTTTGTGTTATTGTGTCTCTGGCACAGTAATACACAGCAGTGTCTTCAGGCTGCACATTCACTCCATTTAGAGTCACTGTCTTGCTGGAAGAGTCTAAACTGATGCTGAACTTGTTCTTCAGTGAAGCTTTGTAGTATGGGGTGCATCCAACACAATGCCTTCCAATCCACTCCAGTCCTTTCCCTGCTGGTTGTCTGATCCAGTGTGTGTAATAGCTGCTGATAGAATAAGAGACCTGACAGGTGATGGTCAGAGGTTGACCTGGCTGCACAGTCACAGAGGCTGGCTGTGTCAACTGTTCACACTTCACACCTGTTAAACAACAAAGAAAATGCTGATTATAAAATCACACTCAAACACAGAAAGTGCTGCCTTTGACAAATCCACAGAGACTCACATCCAGCTGCCAACAGCAGCAGCAGAGCTGCAGAGAACATGGTTAATGTTGAGAGTCAGGGGCAGAGAACTCCACTGACAGTCTGATCTGATGGTTTTATAGCTGAGGAACAAAGAAGAACTCTGAATTTGCATAAAAACAAACATGTGAAGCTTCACTGTTGATCTGACTGGAAGAAACAAAAGAGAGAAAACCAGAATTCAAATCATCATATTTTGCATTTTAAATAATAATTTTATTAAACACCCAATCTACACCAAAAATAAAGTGATCTGAGGACATTAATAAATAAAAGTGTTTTACATAAAATATGTTGGATGATTTTTTTTTACATAACTTGTTTTATTGTTTTTATTTCACCTTTTCAAAACAGATTAAACTAAAAGTAATTTATAATTTATAAAGATATAATAATTTCACATATATCCAAGCATGAACATCACAACACATTAACATTACTTAATGTATCACCACACAGATAATAATGACAGCACACTCATCAACACACATTGACTATCTGGAAAAGTCAGAGAGTAAATTTGAACTGTACCATGTAAATATATTTCTGTTTGATCTGAGACACCTGAGAGCTGAGTGTAAAAGAAAATAGTCACTAAAGTAAGATGGAGTTTGACCATTCAGGTGATGAGAAGCAGTTTTTAGACCTCAGAAGCCAGATTGTCCTCTGTATGTTCATGAGTCTCCAGCGTTTTCCTGCCTATCTGCCCAGCTCCAACCCTGCCTGTCCCTGACCTGCCAGTTGCTTCTGTTCTCCGGTAAACCTGTCTGTGCTTTGTCTTGGAGATCCTGTCGTCTGCCTGTCTGTCCCCGACCATTCTACCGTGCCTGCTCCCCGGTAAACCTGACTGCCTTCTGTCCCTGACATCGCTCGTGGACGGACTCTCTTTTGTAGCATAAATCATTCTAGATTAGCAAAGAATTAAAAACCATCAGGTGAGAAATCCAAATGGTTCAAACCACAACACTAGATAACCTGGACAGAAAGGAGGGGTACCCTGGACACTCTAACAAAACACCATCTGGAACAGGATGGACGTAGACGGGGGTTGAAAGCATCAGGAGGGGGCGGGGCTGGTTAGACACAGGTGAGACACATGAGGGTAATTAGAGTTGGACTGAGAAAATAAAAGATAAACACGTAACAGACAGAGCTCAACTTTCTTTAATTGTATTTGAATTTGTTTTACTTGAGTGTTGCAAAGAGAAACTGCTGGTACAATCTTTGAAAACTTGGACATCAAATCTTGATGAAGATTGTAAGTCAGTTGCTGAGAAGGAGACATTTTGTTTCTTGTCTCTGGAGGTTTTTGTACAGTGGTTCCTCTCTCTTAAGTCACTGTGTTCTCGAGCACAGAAGAAAACAGCAGAATCCTCTGCTGTCAGGCTGCTGATCTCCAGGTACTGAGTGCTGCTGGGCACGTCTTCAGTCATCACATAACCACTTTTAAAAGAGCTTCCATATGAGGCAGAGTTTGAACCTGCATTCATCCTCCCGACCCACTCCAGAGCTTTCCCTGGTCTCTGTCGTATCCAGTGAATATAGTAGCTTGTCATATCAAACCCTGAAATGGTGCATGACATCTTCACTGTCTCTCCAGGTCTTTTTACTTCAGACTGAGACTGATCCAGACTTTCACTCCAAACACCTGTAAGAAAATAGAAATACACTCAACAAACACGTCAAGCTCATTCCTGACGTGTACAAAGAAGTAAGAGCAGCCCTGATGTTCTCACCGTGAACAGTGACAATGATCAGTAAAGCTCTGATAACTGTACTCTCCATGATGTGCTGACACGAGTTCTGTGCTGTCTGATCTGAGCTGAACTGTGTAAAACTGCTCCAGGCTTCTGTCACAAGTTCCTGATGTGTTTATAGGACAGGAAGAGTTTGCATAGACGTCCCTCTCTGTGACATTTTCATAAAGACTTCAAAAAAAGTTAAAAGCGGACATTCAGAATCAGTTCATCATCATGAAATTATTATTATTTCTGTCACATGACTTTATTGATCACATTTCACTGAGCAGAATTGTAGACTTTTAAACTTGACTCCAGGAAATGTTCTATATTCCATAATTTCGCCTGTAGCACAGTAGATCATCATCACCATCAGCATCATCATCATCATCATCATCATCATCATCATCTTCATCATCATTCATGTTGAAGTAAAAAACTGGATTTTTTATGAACTCCTCCCTGTACCCGTCTTCTGTTTTCTGATGTTTGCTTTCATGGCATGAACATATTTGTGCAGCTCTTTTTGTGTCTCCATTGGATAACACACACATTAATACACATCTGTGTCTTCAGCCTGCTCATTCTCTGCTTCATACAGTTACTGAACTATATGTGTGTCATTCAAACTTGTTCAGAGGATCATTTTGGTTCAAGCCACCTTCTTTCGACAAATTTGCAAATAATTCCATCTAAATGTTGAGTCTGTCAGCTTCAAATTTTAACCCACAGATGTTATGAGTCAAAGAATAAGCAGAGAACCGACAGGGGACTGTGAGAGAGGGTCCAGACTGCACGACTAGTGAGTCTGACTGGATGAGATCAGTGCTGGAGACACGTGTGGGAACAAGATTCAGAATTATCTCCATCATTTATCTGGAGCTACAGGGTTGTGTATCCTCAATTCTGTCCCTCACTATCATACACACACACACACACACATACATAGGCACCCACACACACGGACATACACACACACACACAGGAGAGGTTGGGGTGAGAGAGGTGCATTGGGGGTGACTCCTGAATATACAGTATCTGAGGGTTTCAGCAGAACCTGGATGTGATGGGTGGGGGTGAGGCATGAGGGGAGGAAGTTCTGTGTTGTGTTCATTTGAGGACTTGTCTTCACTGTGCTCATGCAAAGTCAGTCAGTCTCCTTTGTCTTCACAAGAACTCCAGACATTTTAAATGTACAGTTTTAAAATGAAAAAAAAGTTTAAGATTGAAATGAATGTGTTCAAAATCACTTTATCATATGATGGAAATATAATGTTTATGGCAACAAAGCATGCTTGGTGAATGTTGCAACACCATATACCCCAGAGCACATCAAAGGAGATGAACAATAATTGGACTATAAAAGAACATCAAAGCAGATCAAACCAGTAAGAGAAATCAAGGTTTAAAGGACAATAAATTACCTCGTACAGTCTGGTCAGCCTCTTCAGGGATTTAAAACAGCGTAAACTGAATCTGGATTTAGAGTCATAACTGTGATATCATTTTCAAATAATATGGCAAATCACCAAGGAGTTAGTAAGGTAACATGTTCAAGCCTGATATTATTTGATTGAATTAACCAAGAGTGTTTCTCATAGTAGCTACCATTTAGAAGCATTCTTGGTTTTATATTTGAAAATATGCTTTTTGTTGTTTTTCCAGTTGTTTTCCAGCGCGCTGGCAGATGTGAAGAAACAGGCAGCCTGCAAGTTTTCAGAGAGACAGAAGCTGAGTACCACAGCTAATGTCACCACAAAGGTCCCCAAGAATGTGGAACCCCATTGGTACGACCAGCTGAAAGAGGAGTCAAAGTCCCACCAGGAGAAGGCCTCAGAGGACACTGAGAAAAAAGACAGAATTATTGAGTCTCTTCGGCGCAGGCTCTCTACTTTAGAGGACCGATGTGGTCAAACTGAGGAGGCCTGCTGCAAAATGAAGATGCAACTAGTTGAGGCTGAGAAAACCATTCAAATGAGGGATAAGGAATTATTCTCAATTAAGAGGTCTCTTCAGTCCAAAGAGAAAGAGCTGGAAGAGCTGAAGGTCTCTCAGGACTCCAAGAGCTCCCGAGGGAGTCAGACGTCAGAGGAGGGCTGGAAGGAGGAAATAAGCCAGCTAAAAGAGCTGGTTATTGAGAAAGAGGAGCTCATCAAAAAGGTGGAGACAAAGGCCAGCCGGCGGACGGCTGCCCATATCGACACCATAGCCCTCCTGGCCAGCACCGAGAATGCTCTCAAAGAGCAAGAAGAAAAATGCACAGTTCTGGAAGCTGAACTTGTAAAAAAGCAAAGTGCTGAGTGGGAGATTTACCATCAGGAGCTCCAGAGAAAGGAGGAGAGGTTCATGGAGGCCATAGCTGAAACGACAAAGAAGTCGGAGCAATTGCTGTCCAACCTTTGTCAGAAGTGGGAGGCAAGGGAAAAGAGCTGCACTGAATTTTATTCAAAGCTCCAAGACGTGCTCCAGAAAAAGGAAAATATGTGGGAGCAAGAGGCCGCGTCACACAGTGAGGCGATACGAGGCCTCAAAGAGGAAATAGTCCAGCTTCAGGTGAGACGCTACAACATTTAGTCTACATGTTTCTGTCTTTTTTCAAGAGATGTCAACTGGTTCAATCTAAAATATGTTGTCCTTCTTTTTACAGGAGTCCTGCAAAGAACACACAAAAAAGAAGAAGAAGTTTTCTTTCTGGTGTTGCTTCTTCAGGAAAAAGAAGAAATAATTGAAGCCTGATCCTCATCCTCCTTTCCCCTGCTCACCTTGACCTCTGACCTTTCCCTCCACCTTTACCATTAATAACATTTCTAAAAATCAAACTGAATATTTATTTTTTTTGATTGTGATCATGCTAAAGTGAATGTATTTACACATGCAGAATATTTCAAATCACACTTAGTAGACTGACACACACACACACACACACACACACACACACACACACACACACACACACACACACACACACACACACACACACACACACACACACACACACACACACACACACACACACACACACACACACACACACACACACACACACACACACACACACACACACACACACACACACTGTGGCTGAACAGGTCAGTGTGTGAGATTCTCCAGGTCTTTTAACCACTGGTTCAGACTGTGTCAGAGTCTGAGCATCAACACCTGTTGACAAGAGGAAACATGAAGATAATCAGCTGATGACAAAAGTAAAAGTCTGTGAACAATCAGGATGAGTGAAGATCTTCACCTGCCCAGCAGATGGTTAGAAGCAGCAGTCCTGTCCTACAGTCCATCATGTTAAACTGTGTGTCCACTCCTCTCTGTCCTCCTGAAGTAGTTTTCAGACTCTTGAAGTAAATTTAACAGCCAAACAATGAGTCCTCCCAGGACAGACACCTGAGGGTCCCCAAAAGTAAAAAGTGAGGAGGATAAAAAGACAAAAGGAGCTCTGAAACCAGTTGAATATGTGCAGGGAATTTATGGTACTGGAGTCAAGACAATTAAATGTAATAGTTTTAAAAGATTCAACCACTGCAGATCAAAAACAACTTGACAGAGTTCTGTTGGGTCAGCAAGAATGAATAGATTGACAAAGATGATGTTTTTATGATGCATGAAGTCAGATGTCATCGGGGGAAGATTGCAGCTTAATCATTCACATTCTCCACAGAAAAGATGATCCAAGGTCAAGAGGTCAAGACTTCATAATTTACTGTGTATTTAATAAATACATGATACTTCATCATGTATTTAATAATTAAATTGTATATATTGTATGGACCAAAACAAATGAAGATTGAATTAAAGATTAAAATGACATAAATCATATAATAAAATAAAGTCAGTATTCAGTTTTCTTGTGTCCTTCACACCAGTAAATATGAGAAGTGTGTGTTTTTGTACAGCTGCTGAACTGACTTCAGTCACTGTGACCATCGAGCACAGTAATAAACAGCAGAATCTTCAGTCTTCAGACTGTTCATCTGCAGATTCAGCTGCGCTCTGTTGTTGTCTCTGGAGATGATAAACCGGCCTTTGACTGACTCAGAGTAGTACGCGCTGCTCCCACCACCGCTGCTGATAGTACTGATCCACTCCAGTCCTTTTCCAGGAGCCTGTCTGACCCAGACCATATAGTAGCTACTGAATGTGAATCCAGAGGCTGAACAGGTCAGTGTGTGAGATTCTCCAGGTCTTTTAACCACTGGTTCAGACTGTGTCAGAGTCTGAGCATCAACACCTGTTGACAATAGGAAACATGAAGATAATCAGCTGATGACAAAAGTAAAAGTCTGTGAACAATCAGGATGAGTGAAGATCTTCACCTGCCCAGCAGATGGTTAGAAGCAGCAGTCCTGTCCTACAGTCCATCATGTTAAACTGTGTGTCCACTCCTCTCTGTCCTCCTGTCTGCTCTCACATAAGTAGACGTGGAGCACATCTGAGTTTTGCATCAACTCCTCCTCAGCACACAAGTGGATTTCATTGCGGTTGCTCCTCCTCTTTGGTTGATGTGTGTTTATGATCTCAGAGATTTCTTTTTAATTCTACTGATGTTTAATAGTGGTCCCAGTACTGAGCGCTGAGGTACCCCACAGATCATCCACATCACTTTTCATCAATCTACAATCAATCGTTTTGAAAGGACAAAACGTAACACAGTTACTGAAATACATAAATATTCAGGGACATTTTTTTCTTTAAATACCTGTAATAAAATAATTACAGAATTCTGGACTTGGTTGGCCAATTGAACATGTATTTTTTAGAAATAATATTAAAAACTGCTTCCTTTTTAAAGGTTTTCTTAAACTAATGTACATGTGCTTTTATTTTGTCTTTATTGAAATAAATTGATGACATAATTGATTAAATGTTTGACTGTGACATGTGCCTTTTCTTATTCTTTAGGAAATACTAAATATAGATGTGAAGTTCACCTTTTCTCCTTACAAAGTTGATTTTTAATAAAACGCCACAAATGTTTTCTATGTGTTTTATGTTTCACTAATATTTTTCTTTTATGAGATTCTCCATCTGAAGTATTTATGTACCATTTCTGACTCTGCCTCATCAACATGTTTGTGTCATGATTCATTCCTGGTGTGATGTCGCCCCTTCTGGTGATGTTGTGGTGATGCTCTGAGGGGTTTTTGTTCAGCTCTACTGATGCTTTGTGTTATTGTGTCTCTGGCACAGTAATACACAGCAGTGTCTTCAGGCTGCACATTCACTCCATTTAGAGTCACTGTGTTGCTGGAAGAGTCTAAACTGATGCTGAACTTGTTCTTCAGTGAAGCTTTGTAGAAGGAGTACGATGTAGATTTTTGTCCAATCCACTCCAGTCCTTTCCCTGCAGGTTGTCTGATCCAGTGTGTGTAATAGCTGCTGAGAGAATAAGAGACCTGACAGGTGATGGTCAGAGGTTGACCTGGCTGCACAGTCACAGAGGCTGGCTGTGTCAACTGTTCACACTTCACACCTGTGGATGAAGAGCAGAAGGTTGAATCAGTGGACTAAGAGTGAACAGTCAGTGTGATCACACTGTCAGTGTCTCTGCCTCAGTCACACTCACACGATCCAGCAGCTAACAGCAGCAGCAGAGCTACAGAGAACATGGTTGGTATTGAAGGTGATCTGAAGGGAGCTTCTCTTCTTCTGCTGCAGCTAACAGCAGGATATCAAGTCTTTATAGCAGACTGACAGGAAGTTCCCTTTGCATACAGAAGAGCTCTGATGGATATAAAAGAAGCATCAACTGTTCTGTCCACAAAACACCAAACAGAAATCAGCTGAGAGAACAACAACGTTCACAGTGATGTTTTTCACAACCACATGAAGAATTTTACGTGCTGCAATCATTCATTCTTAATCTCAAGGATTATATCTCATGTAAATATCTATCAGTCTTAATAACAGTCATCAATCAAATGTTGGACAAGAGAAAAGTTGTTCAATGAGTTTGTCAGTGGTTTCATCATGTTTAACTTGAAACGATGTACAGTTTTCAGAATCTGATTATGTCTAATTTATTATTATTTTTTCTGTGTGATATGTTGCCATTGATTTAGATTGTGTCCAATATTTCATCTTCCTAAATGAAGATTTTTGTTTCCTGTAGTTTATGATCTCATATACTTGATGCTTTTATAAAGTTCATGATCACACTCATCAGAGCTGATCAACTAACAAATGAAGGTCGTACTGAAGGGTGACAAGAAATCTACTGAACAGATCCTTAGATATTAGGATGGTGATTGTTATGAATTGGCCTAAAAAAACTCCTTCAAATGGGATCATTGCTGAGTTTTCGTAAACTAACTTCATTAAATTGATTTAGCTTCAAAGCTCTTAAACAAAAATCAACAGTCAAAGAAAAAAAGCTGTAAAGTCAGCATCCTGACACAGGAAAAAACCTGTTGTAAAATACATTTATAAGAAGGAATATAAAATTTTAAAGCTCTTAAAAATACCTAAAATAAAGAGATGAGCCTGTAATAGGACCACATCATCAGATTTGACGGTTAGATTTGACGGTAATTATAATAAGTCAAAGTCTCTTTTGTTCATTTCTTGATGAGACTGTAGGTAGTATTGTGTTTAGTACTTCCTGTTTCTTGTTGTTCATTCCGTTACTCTTCTTCCTTCCCGTGTGTTGAGTCCCCCCACCCGTGTCCCTGGTGTGTATCAGCTGTGCTCTCCTTCATTTCTGGACCACATCATTCTGTTCATGTGCATTAATGCTGGGTCGTATTATAATTACTCAACACAATTACTTAACTACTTTGTTATTGTCATTTAACTTTTCTGTTCCTAATGTGACACATTCCACGGCCTTGTCTATTTGTGTAAAAGCATATTAATGTTACTTTTCTGGTCTCTACCAGATAAAACCTCTTCCAGATAAAACCTGCGATCATGGATCGTGTCCTCCCTCGGCCTGATCTGCCCCCCAAAAGGTGGCATCTACCTCCCTCGTCCCAGGTCTAGGTGCCTGGCCATGTCTCAGCTTGCTTGTGTGCACGGGGGTGCGTGTTGAGTGTCTGTCTGTATGCAAGTATGCATGTGTGTCTACGTATGTGTATGCTTTTATATTCTATATATTTGTGGTGTTTTTATTCTTTTAATGTTGGATTGTATATATTTTTATCATCTGTGAGGCACTTTGAACTACATAAATGTATTAAAAGTGCCATATAAATAAATAAAAATTAAATTAAAGTAAAACCACTCCTTTCTAATGTGTCACTTTTATCAAATATTACTTTTTATCATGTTCAATTTAATTGTTTGGCAAATTATGTGGAGATGTTGTTGTCAAAACCATTCCTGGTGTGATGTCGCCCCCTCTGGTGATGTTGTGGTGATGCTCTGAGGGGTTTTTGTTCAGCTCTACTGATGCTTTGTGTTATTGTGTCTCTGGCACAGTAATACACAGCAGTGTCTTCAGGCTGCACATTTACTCCATTTAGAGTCACTGTGTTGCTGGAAGAGTCTAAACTGATGCTGAACTTGTTCTTCAGTGAAGCTTTGTAGTATGGGGTGTATCCAACACCATTGCCTCCAATCCACTCCAGTCCTTTCCCTGCAGGTTGTCTGATCCAGCTTGTGTAATAGCTGCTGATAGAATAAGAGACCTGACAGGGGATGGTCAGAGGTTGACCTGGCTGCACAGTCACAGAGGCTGGCTGTGTCAACTGTTCACACTTCACACCTGTTAAACAACAAAGAAAATGCTGATTATAAAATCACACTCAAACACAGAAAGTGCTGCCTTTGACAAATCCACAGAGACTCACATCCAGCTGCCAACAGCAGCAGCAGAGCTGCAGAGAACATGGTTAATGTTGAGAGTCAGGGGCAGAGAACTCCACTGACAGTCTGATCTGATGGTTTTATAGCTGAGGAACAAAGAAGAACTGAATTTGCATAAAATCAACCACGTGAAGCTTCACTGTTGATCTAACTGGAAAAAATAAAAGAGAGAAAACCAAACCATCATATTTTGCATTTTAAATAGAAATTTTAAACACCCAATCCTAAAGTAATTTTAGAATGTTAATAAATAAAAGTATTTTAAACAAAATATGTTGGTTGCTTTTTACATAATTTGTTTTATTGTTTTTTTCCATCTTTTACAAATAGATGAAACTAAATTAAATGTATGTGTAACAATGTAAATGAATTAGCACAATATTTCTTAAATAAATAAAATGAATGCACATATATCCAAGCATGAACATCACAGGACGATTTTATGATGCATGAAGTCAGATGTCATCGGGGGATGATTGCAGTTTAATCATTCACATTCTCCACAGAAAAGATGATCCAAGGTCAAGAGGTCAAGACTTCATAATTTACTGTGTATTTATTAAATACATGATACTTCATCATGTATTTAATAATTAAATTGTATATATTGTATGGACCAAAACAAATGAAGATTGAATTAAAGATTAAAATGACATAAATCATATAATAAAATAAATTCAGTATTCAGTTTTCTTGTGTCCTTCACACCAGTAAATATGAGAAGTGTGTGTTTTTGTACAGCTGCTGAACTGACTTCAGTCACTGTGACCATCGAGCACAGTAATAAACAGCAGAATCTTCAGTCTTCAGACTGTTCATCTGCAGATTCAGCTGCGCTCTGTTGTTGTCTCTGGAGATGATAAACCGGCCTTTGACTGACTCAGAGTAGTACGCGCTGCTCCCACCATCGCTGATACTACTGATCCACTCCAGTCCTTTTCCAGGAGCCTGTCTGACCCAGGCCATCCAGTAGCTACTGAATGTGAATCCAGAGGCTGAACAGGTCAGTGTGTGAGATTCTCCAGGTCTTTTAACCACTGGTTCAGACTGTGTCAGAGTCTGAGCATCAACACCTGTTGACAAGAGGAAACATGAAGATAATCAGCTGATGACAAAAGTAAAAGTCTGTGAACAATCAGGATGAGTGAAGATCTTCACCTGCCCAGCAGATGGTTAGAAGCAGCAGTCCTGTCCTACAGTCCATCATGTTAAACTGTGTGTCCACTCCTCTCTGACCTCCTGTCTGCTCTCACATAAGTAGACGTGGAGCACATCTGAGTTTTGCATCAACTCCTCCTCAGCACACAAGTGGATTTGATTGTGGTTGCTCCTCCTCTTTGGTTGATGTGTGTTTATGATCTCAGAGATTTCTTTTTAGTTCTACTGATGGTTTAATAGTGGTCCCAATACTGAGCTCTGAGGTACCCCACAGATCACCCTCATCTTGGTCCATCAATCTAGAAATATAATTGAAAGCAAAACAAAACATCTTTTATTATTTTTATAGGTTCTTTCAGACTACCAGCATAGTTGTTACTGGGAGAGTCGCCGTCACTCAGCAGCATCAGGAAGCACCAGAACTCACAGGACGGGCAGAGAGTGAGCAGCAGCAGAGAGAGTGTGTTCATCATCATCCTGATGATGGAGATGTGAGCCGCTGTGCAGGAAGATTCTCTTTGGAGGAAACACATTCATGTTTCTCTGACAACTTGTTACATGTGACAAGTTGATGGTTGTGGCTGCTCCCTCTGAAACTTCTTTGTTTTCATGACAGCCCAGTTCAGACCAGAGCATTTCACCAAGATTCCTTTTTCCCAAAGTTTTGAGTCTGTGAGTTTCAAAGTTTCACCTGCGTTTGTTTTGAGTCAACGTAGAAGAAGAGAGCTTACATGTGAAAGTCAGACAGTGACCAGTCTGAAAAACTAATAAGTCTGGCTGGATGAGACCAACGCAGTCGACACACGTGGAAATGAAATCCATAATTTTCTCTGATTCATACAAACACAAACAGTAGTGAAGAATGAAGGAAAACACATGGGAATTTTTCAATTGAAGCCATTCCTGGTGTGATGTCGGCCCTCTGGTGATGTTGTGGTGATGCTCTGAGGGGTTTTTGTTCAGCTCTACTGATGCTTTGTGTTATTGTGTCTCTGGCACGTAGGGTCACGGAGGTCCCCTACGTCGGCCACCTGATCACTGACCAGGGTGTTAAGCCTGACCTCTCACGTTTATACCAGGTTACAGTGAGATCACGGCTGCCCTGCATGAGCTGTTGTGGTAGGATGTGGACTGGTGCTGGCTGGAGCCCCACACAGCAGCATTCACTAAACTGAAGGACATTATTGCCAGCCCCGCGGTGCTGAGATACTTTGATGTTCACCAACCAGTTGTACTGCTGATGCCTCACAGCATGGCCTGGGCGCTGTCTGCGTCCAAAATGACAGGCCGGTGGCTTTTGCTTCCAGGGCCCTCCACAGAGACTGAATCACACTACGCTCAAATTGAGAAGGCGCTCTTGGCTCTCGTCTATGCCTGCACAAAGTTCCATCACTACATATATGGCCGTGCCATGAATGTTGAAACTGACCACCAACCTCTCATCACCATACTGACAAAGCCGCTGCACACTGCCTCTGCACGTATACAGCGGATGATGCTTCGCCTCCAGCGGTCCTACCTCAGTGTTGTTTACAAGAGGGGCAGAGAGCTCTATGTCACTGCCCACCCGGCACACCTGCCCTCCACTGACCAGTCTGTGGAGTTGGAGGACTATGAAGTGATGGTTGTGGAGGTTCTCTCCTCACATAGGGTCGAGGAACTGAAACGCGAGACACTGGCTGACCCCGTGTGCAGGCGTCTCTCACAGGTTGTTGCTGCTGGCTGGCCCGCCACATTCAAGGAGTTGCCACGGGATTTAAGGCCGTTCTACGCCATGAGAGAGGAAATTACAACTCTCGACGGCTTGCTCCTCCGCGGCCAGCGTTTCATCATCCCGCACTCCCTGCAGCGCTACTACGTACAGCAGCTGCACCAGGGCCACCCCGGGCTCGAGGCCACAAAGCGCAGAGCTAGAGAGACCATGTGTTGGCCAACTGTCTACACTGATATTGAAAGAGAAGTGTCCACGTGCCCCCTGCAATGCTCTCAGACCGCATCAACCCAAAGAGCCCCTCCCACCACACACAGTCCCTGACCTGCCACGGTCCCTCACTGCGGTGGACGTTTTGAATGGGAGGGACGAGAGCATCTGGTACTTGTTGGTTCTTACTCCGGATGGTTTGAAATAGACAGACTCACTGGAACAACAAGTGCCACCTTGATCACTAAACTTAAACGCCACTTTGCCACTCATGGAGTGCCACAACAGCTCATGACAGACAACGCAGCCTCCTTCACAAGCAGAGAGTTCCAAGAATTTGCCTCTTTGCTTGCCTCTTTCTTTTTGGTTTAGCTCGTTTGGTTTTGCATCTTTTAGCTTTGTCTGCCTGTTTGCCTCCTGCCTGCTCCTTGCTTCAGTCTGTTTTAGTGTAGGTCTGTGTGCGTATTCTCACTGTTTGGTTGCTCCATTTGGACAGTTTTTTTAGAGTTAGCGTGTTTGGGTTGTGAGTGTGTGCCGCCTCCATCGTCACCCAGGCCAAAGGAGAGGGTGCGGAATAGCTGCAACAGGGTGCTGAGGGTCTGCTAAGCTCGTTTGATTGTGTGTTATTTTGTTTGTGTGTGGTGATATTGTGGAACTTCTTTGAGTTTGCAGAGCCTTGTCCTACTTACCCTTCCTTTGCCTCTACTAACGACGATGTCATTGTGACTGGTTGGCATGGCTCACTGTTAAGACCCACTGCATGAACTGGACATTTTTTTTGTAAATATGAGGATTAATTATTGAAGACCTTTTTTTTAAAAAAAAACTGAAAATATTAAATAAATATTGTGTACGAATACTATTGCCTGTATTCATTTGTGCGAGGGACCTGCACATGGGTGTTTCTTGGGAAACCCTAGCAGAGGAGTTGTGAAGAAAGGAAATTTTTAGGTGAAAGTCCTAAGGTGGCGTTGTCGGTGACTGAATCGAGTCCTCTGTCCCTGCTACTTGCAACACTGAAATAAACAAACCACACTGTTGCCACACATGTTCACTTAAAGAGACATTTACTTGAGAAGGGGGATGTAGACTGTGTGGCGGTTGCCACGGTTACGGCCGTGGCATATAACGTGGTGACCGCTGGGGATGCTGGGAGAAGAACATTAGTCTGCCAGAAAGTGTGTGTGAGTTTGCCTCATGTCGGAGCTACAATAAAGTACCATCGTGCCATACAGAGAGACTCTTTATTGTGCCACGCACTTCTACAGTTGGGAGGTTTGTGGATTCCAGATTCCATTCAGACAGTTATTGAAATACAAACATTTCCAAGACAGAGTAAGTAAAAATGTTTCTTTAAATAACTGTAATAAAATAAATAAAGAATTCTGAACATGGGTGATCAAATAAATGCGTATTTTTTCGAAACAAAATTGAAAACTGCTTCATTTTTAAAGGTTTTCATGAACTAATGTGTGTATGCTTCTATTTTGTGTCTGTATTGAAATAAATTGATGATATCATTGATGAACTGTGTGAATTGTGCTGTGTCTTATCCTTCAGTAACTACTAAATATATATGTCAAATTAACATTTTCTCCTCATTAAGCTCACTTTAAAAAAAGAAAAACTCCTCAAATGTTTTCTATGTGTTTTATGTTTCACTAAAATGTTTGTGTTGTAAGATTCTCCATCTGAAGTATTTGTCTACCATTTCTGACTCTGCTTCATCAACATGTTTGTGTCATGATTCATTCCTGGTGTGATGTCGCCCCTCTGGTGATGTTGTGGTGATGCTCTGAGGGGTTTTTGTTCAGCTCTACTGATGCTTTGTGTTATTGTGTCTCTGGCACAGTAATACACAGCAGTGTCTTCAGGCTGCACATTCACTCCATTTAGAGTCACTGTGTTGCTGGAAGAGTCTAAACTGATGCTGAACTTGTTCTTCAGTGAAGCTTTGTAGTAAGAGTTTCCTGTATATTTTTGTCCGATCCACTCCAGTCCTTTCCCTGCAGGTTGTCTGATCCAGCTTGTCCAGTAGCTGCTGAGAGAATAAGAGACCTGACAGGTGATGGTCAGAGGTTGACCTGGCTGCACAGTCACAGAGGCTGGCTGTGTCAACTGTTCACACTTCACACCTGTTAAACAACAAAGAAAATGCTGATCATAAAATCACACTCAAACACAGAAAGTGCTGCCTTTGACAAATCCACAGAGACTCACATCCAGCTGCCAACAGCAGCAGCAGAGCTGCAGAGAACATGGTTAATGTTGAGAGTCAGGGGCAGAGAACTCCACTGACAGTCTGATCTGATGGTTTTATAGCTGAGGAACAAAGAAGAACTCTGAATTTGCATGAAAACAAACATGTGAAGCTTCACTGTTGATCTGACTGGAAGAAACAAAAGAGAGAAAACCAGAAGTCAAATCAGCATATTTTGCATTTTGAAGAATACATTTATTAAACACCCAATCCGAAAGTGATTTAGAATTTTAAAAAACAAAAGTGTTTTACATAACATATGTTGGATTTTTTTTTCACAAAATTAGTTTTATTGTTTTCATTCCAAAAATATGAAACTAAATTGAATTTAAAAGTAACAGTGTACATAAAAAATTAAGACAATATTGCTTCCATGAATATAAGAACGCACATATATCCAAGCATGAACATCACAACACATTAACATTACTTAATGTATCACCACACAGATAATAATGACAACACACTCATCAACACACATTGACTATCTGGAAAAGTCAGACAGTAAATTTGAACTGTACCATGTAAATATATTTCTGTTTGATCTGAGACACATGAGAGCTGAGTGTAGAAGAAAATAGTCACCAATATAAAACGGAATTTTGGCATTCGGGTGATGAGAAGTAGTTTTTAGACTCTTGAAATAAATTTAAGAGCCAAACAATTAGTCCTCCCAGGACGGGCACCTGAGGGACCCTAAAAGTAACAAGTGAGGAGGATTAAAAGACAAAAGGAGCTCTGAAACCAGCTGAATATGTGCAGGGAATTTATGGTACTGGAGTAAATGAAATTAAATGTAATAGTTTTAAAAGATTCAACCACTGCAGATCAAAAACAACTTGACAGAATTCTATTGGGTCAGCAAGAATGAATATATTGACCAAGAGGATGTTTTTATGACGCATGAAGTCAGATATCATCGGGGGAAGATTGCAGCTTAATCATTCACATTCTCCACAGAAAAGGTGATTCAAGGTCAAGAGGTCAAAAATGTCTATAATTAACAATTAATACAAAGTCATATATAGACAGAGAAATGGTGTTATTCCTGGTAAAAAAAGAAAAAGATTATACTTCATTGTGTATTTAATAATTAAATCTGATTTGTTGTATATATCTTAAAAGACAAGGGGGTAAATTAAAGGTTTAATGACAAAAATTAGGTAATAAAATGAAGACAGTCGTCAATGTTCTTGTGTCTTTCACACCAGTAAATGTGAGAAGTGTGTGTTTTTGTACAGCTGCTGAACTGACTTCAGTCACTGTGACCATCGAGCACAGTAATAAACAGCAGAATCTTCAGTCTTCAGACTGTTCATCTGCAGATTCAGCTGCGCTCTGTTGTTGTCTCTGGAGATGATAAACCGGCCTTTGACTGACTCAGAGTAGTACGTGCTGCTCCCATCATATTTTATATGACTGATCCACTCCAGTCCTTTTCCAGGAGCCTGTCTGACCCAGACCATCCAGTAGCTACTGAATGTGAATCCAGAGGCTGAACAGGTCAGTGTGTGAGATTCTCCAGGTCTTTTAACCACTGGTTCAGACTGTGTCAGAGTCTGAGCATCAACACCTGTTGACAAGAGGAAACATGAAGATAATCAGCTGATGACAAAAGTAAAAGTCTGTGAACAATCAGGATGAGTGAAGATCTTCACCTGCCCAGCAGATGGTTAGAAGCAGCAGTCCTGTCCTACAGTCCATCATGTTAAACTGTGTGTCCACTCCTCTCTGTCCTCCTGTCTGCTCTCACATAAGTAGACGTGGAGCACATCTGAGTTTTGCATCAACTCCTCCTCAGCACACAAGTGGATTTGATTGTGGTTGCTCCTCCTCTTTGGATGATGTGTGTTTATGATCTCAGAGATTTCTTTTTTAGTTCTATTGATGGTTTAACAGTGATCCCAATACTGACCACTGAGGTACCCCACAGATCACCCTCATCACTTTTCCTCAATCTGGAAACATAGTTTTGAAAGGACAACAAGTAAGAAAGTCACTGAAATACAAAAATATTCAAGACAGAGTAAGTAAAAATGTTTCTTTAAATACCTGTAATAAAATAATTCAAAAATTCTGAACTGGGGTGATCAATTGAACGTGTGTTTTTTAGAAACAACATTAAACACTGCTTATTTTTAAAGGTTTTCTTGAACTAATGTGTGCATGCTTTTATTGTGTTTGTATTGAACAAAAGTGATGACATCAATGATGAAATGTTTGAGTCTGACATGTGCCTTTTCTTATTCTTTAGGAACTTCTAAATATATATGTGAAGTTAACAGTTTCTCCTTACAATGCTCATTTTTAATAAAACTCCTCAAATGTTTTCAATGGGTTTCATGTTTCACTAATATTTGTCTGTTGTAAGATTGTCCATCTGAAGTATTTGTCTACCATTTCTGACTCTGCGTCATCAACATGTTTGTGTCATGATTCATTCCTGGTGTGATGTCGCCCCCTCTGGTGATGTTGTGGTGATGCTCTGAGGGGTTTTTGTTCAGCTCTACTGATGCTTTGTGTTATTGTGTCTCTGGCACAGTAATACACAGCAGTGTCTTCAGGCTGCACATTCACTCCATTTAGAGTCACTGTGTTGCTGGAAGAGTCTGAACTGATGCTGAACTTGTTCTTCAGTGAAGCTTTGTAGTCTGGGGTGTATCCAACACTATGTGCTCCAATCCACTCCAGTCCTTTCCCTGCAGGTTGTCTGATCCAGCTTGTCCAGTAGCTGCTGATAGAATAAGAGACCTGACAGGTGATGGTCAGAGGTTGACCTGGCTGCACAGTCACAGAGGCTGGCTGTGTCAACTGTTCACACTTCACACCTGTGGATGAAGAGCAGAAGGTTGAATCAATGGACTAAGAGTGAACAGTCAGTGTGATCACACTGTCAGTGTCTCTGCCTCAGTCACACTCACAGGATCCAGCAGCTAACAGCAGCAGCAGAGCTACAGAGAACATGGTTGGTATTGAAGGTGATCTGAAGGGAGCTTCTCTTCTTCTGCTGCAGCTCACAGCAGGATATCAAGTCTTTATAGCAGACTGACAGGAAGTTCCCTTTGCATACAGAAGAACTCTGATGGGATATAAAAGAAGCATCAACTGTTCTGTCCACAAAACACCAAACACAAATCAGCTGAGAGAACAACAACATTCACAGTGATATTTTTCACAACTACATGAAGAATTTTACGTGCTGCAATCATTCATTCTTAATCTCAAGGATTAAATCTCATGTAAATATACATCAGTCTTAATAACAGTCATCAATCAATTGATGGAAAAGAGAAAAGTAGTTCAATAACTTGGTCAGTTGGTTCGTCATGTTTCACTTGAAACGATGTTGAACAGTTTTGTTTTCTTCACATTAAACCTCTTTCTTTTTCTCCCAGTCTGTACAGAAATGGAAAAACTGATGAGGTGAGTAGTTTGAATATAACACTTGCATACTTTAGTGTAAAACCTGATTTTATATTTATTTTTTGATTGAAAATATTCTCTAGAATTACATCAGAATCTGATTATGTCTAATATTTTTTCTGTGTGATATGTTGTCACTGATTTAGATTGTATCCAATATTTCATCTTCCTAAATTAAGATTTTTGTTTCCTGTAGTTTATGATCTCATATACTTGATGCTTCCATAGAGTTCATGATCACACTCATCAGAGCTGATCAACTAACAAATGAAGGTTGTTGTACTGAAGGGTGACAAGAAATCTAGTGAACAGATCCTTAGATATTAGGATGGTGATGGTCATGAATTGGCCTAAAAAAAACTCCTTCAAATGGGATCATTGCTGAGTTTTCTATAACTAACTTCATTCAATTGATTTAGCTTCAAAGCTCTTAAACAAAAATCAACAGTCAAAGAAAAAAAGCTGTAAAGTCAGCATCCTGACACAGGAAAAAACCTGTTGTAAAATACATTTATAAGAAGGAATATCAAATTTTAAAGCTCTTAAAAATACCTAAAATAAAGAGATGAGCCTGGAATAGGACCACATCATCAGATTTGACGGTTAGATTTGACGGTAATTATAATAATTCAAAGTCTCTTTTGTTCATTTCTTGATGAGACTGTAGGTAGTATTGTGTTTAGTACTTCCTGTTTCTTGTTGTTCATTCCGTTACTCTTCTTCCTTCCCCTGTGTTGAGTCCCCCCACCCGTGTCCCTGGTGTGTATCAGCTGTGCTCTCCTTCATTTCTGGATCACATCATTCTGTTCATGTGCATTAATGCTGGGTCATAAAAGTGCTGAAACAATTACTTAACTACTTTGTTATTGTCATTTAACTTCTATTTCTGTTCCTAATGTGACACATTCCACGGCCTTGTCTATTTGTGTAAAAGCATATTCATGTTAATTTTCTGGTCTCTACCAGATAAAACCACTCATTTCTAATGTGTCACTTTTATAAAATATTACTTTTTATCATGTTCAATTTAACTGTTTGGCAAATTATGTGGAGATGTTGTTGTCAAAACCATTCCTGGTGTGATGTCGCCCCCTCTGGTGATGTTGTGGTGATGCTCTGAGGGGTTTTTGTTCAGCTCTACTGATGCTTTGTGTTATTGTGTCTCTGGCACAGTAATACACAGCAGTGTCTTCAGGCTGCACATTCACTCCATTTAGAGTCACTGTCTTGCTGGAAGAGTCTAAACTGATGCTGAACTTGTTCTTCAGTGAAGCTTTGTAGTATGGGGTGCATCCAACACAATGCCTTCCAATCCACTCCAGTCCTTTCCCTGCAGGTTGTCTGATCCAGTGTGTCCTGTAGCTGCTGAGAGAATAAGAGACCTGACAGGTGATGGTCAGAGGTTGACCTGGCTGCACAGTCACAGAGGCTGGCTGTGTCAACTGTTCACACTTCACACCTGTTAAACAACAAAGAAAATGCTGATTATAAAATCACACTCAAACACAGAAAGTGCTGCCTTTGACAAATCCACAGAGACTCACATCCAGCTGCCAACAGCAGCAGCAGAGCTGCAGAGAACATGGTTAATGTTGAGAGTCAGGGGCAGAGAACTCCACTGACAGTCTGATCTGATGGTTTTATAGCTGAGGAACAAAGAAGAACTCTGAATTTGCATAAAAACAAACATGTGAAGCTTCACTGTTGATCTGACTGGAAGAAACAAAAGAGAGAAAACCAGAATTCAAATCATCATATTTTGCATTTTAAATAATAATTTTATTAAACACCCAATCTACACCAAAAATAAAGTGATCTGAGGACATTAATAAATAAAAGTGTTTTACATAAAATATGTTGGATGATTTTTTTTACATAACTTGTTTTATTGTTTTTATTTCACCTTTTCAAAACAGATTAAACTAAAAGTAATTTATAATTTATAAAGATATAATAATTTCACATATATCCAAGCATGAACATCACAACACATTAACATTACTTAATGTATCACCACACAGATAATAATGACAGCACACTCATCAACACACATTGACTATCTGGAAAAGTCAGAGAGTAAATTTGAACTGTACCATGTAAATATATTTCTGTTTGATCTGAGACACCTGAGAGCTGAGTGTAAAAGAAAATAGTCACTAAAGTAAGATGGAGTTTGACCATTCAGGTGATGAGAAGCAGTTTTTAGACTCCAGAAGCCAGATTGTCCTCTGTATGTTCATGACTCTCCAGCATTTCCTGCCTATCTGCCTGGCTCCAACCCTGCCTGTCCCTGACCTGCCAGTTGCTTCTGTTCTCCGGTAAACCTGTCTGTGCTTTGTCTTGGAGATCCTGTCGTCTGCCTGTCTGTCCCCGACCATTCTACCGTGCCTGCTCCCCGGTAAACCTGACTGCCTTCTGTCCCTGACATCGCCCGTGGACGGACTCTCTTTTGTAGCATAAATCATTCTAGATTAGCAAAGAATTAAAAACCATCAGGTGAGAAATCCAAATGGTTCAAACCACAACACTAGATAACCTGGACAGAAAGGAGGGGTACCCTGGACACTCTAACAAAACACCATCTGGAACAGGATGGACGTAGACGGGGGTTGAAAGCATCAGGAGGGGGGGGGCTGGTTAGACACAGGTGAGACACATGAGGGTAATTAGAGTTGGACTGAGAAAATAAAAGATAAACACGTAACAGACAGAGCTCAACTTTCTTTAATTGTATTTGAATTTGTTTTACTTGAGTGTTGCAAAGAGAAACTGCTGGTACAATCTTTGAAAACTTGGACATCAAATCTTGATGAAGATTGTAAGTCAGTTGCTGAGAAGGAGACGTGTTGTTTCTTGTCTCTGGAAGTTTTTGTACAGTGGTTCCTCTCTCTTAAGTCACTGTGTTCTCGAGCACAGAAGAAAACAGCAGAATCCTCTGCTGTCAGGCTGCTGATCTCCAGGTACTGAGTGCTGCTGGGCACGTCTTCAGTCATCACGTAACCACTTTTAAAAGAGCTTCCATATGAGGCAGAGTTTGAACCTGCATTCATCCTCCCGACCCACTCCAGAGCTTTCCCTGGTCTCTGTCGTATCCAGTGAATATAGTAGCTTGTCATATCAAACCCTGAAATGGTGCATGACATCTTCACTGTCTCTCCAGGTCTTTTTACTTCAGACTGAGACTGATCCAGACTTTCACTCCAAACACCTGTAAGAAAATAGAAATACACCCAACAAACACGTCAAGCTCATTCCTGACGTGTACAAAGAAGTAAGAGCAGCCCTGATGTTCTCACCGTGAACAGTGACAATGATCAGTAAAGCTCTGATAACTGTACTCTCCATGATGTGCTGACACGAGTTCTGTGCTGTCTGATCTGAGCTGAACTGTGTAAAACTGCTCCAGGCTTCTGTCACAAGTTCCTGATGTGTTTATAGGACAGGAAGAGTTTGCATAGACGTCCCTCTCTGTGACATTTTCATAAAGACTTCAAAAAAAGTTAAAAGCGGACATTCAGAATCAGTTCATCATCATGAAATTATTATTATTTCTGTCACATGACTTTATTGATCACATTTCACTGAGCAGAATTGTAGACTTTCAAACTTGACTCCAGGAAATGTTCTATATTCCATAATTTCGCCTGTAGCACAGTAGATCATCATCACCATCAGCATCATCATCATCATCATCATCATCATCATCTTCATCATCATTCATGTTGAAGTAAAAAACTGGATTTTTTATGAACTCCTCCCTGTACCCGTCTTCTGTTTTCTGATGTTTGCTTTCATGGCATGAACATATTTGTGCAGCTCTTTTTGTGTCTCTATTGGATAACACACACATTAATACACATCTGTGTCTTCAGCCTGCTCATTCTCTGCTTCATACAGTTACTGAACTATATGTGTGTCATTCAAACTTGTTCAGAGGATCATTTTGGTTCAAGCCACCTTCTTTCGACAAATTTGCAAATAATTCCATCTAAATGTTGAGTCTGTCAGCTTCAAATTTTAACCCACAGATGTTATGAGTCAAAGAATAAGCAGAGAACCGACAGGGGACTGTGAGAGAGGGTCCAGACTGCACGACTAGTGAGTCTGACTGGATGAGATCAGTGCTGGAGACACGTGTGGGAACAAGATTCAGAATTATCTCCATCATTTATCTGGAGCTACAGGGTTGTGTATCCTCAATTCTGTCCCTCACTATCATACACACACACACACACACACATACATAGGCACCCACACACACGGACATACACACACACACACAGGAGAGGTTGGGGTGAGAGAGGTGCATTGGGGGTGACTCCTGAATATACAGTATCTGAGGGTTTCAGCAGAACCTGGATGTGATGGGTGGGGGTGAGGCATGAGGGGAGGAAGTTCTGTGTTGTGTTCATTTGAGGACTTGTCTTCACTGTGCTCATGCAAAGTCAGTCAGTCTCCTTTGTCTTCACAAGAACTCCAGACATTTTAAATGTACAGTTTTAAAATGAAAAAAAAGTTTAAGATTGAAATGAATGTGTTCAAAATCACTTTATCATATGATGGAAATATAATGTTTATGGCAACAAAGCATGCTTGGTGAATGTTGCAACACCATATACCCCAGAGCACATCAAAGGAGATGAACAATAATTGGACTATAAAAGAACATCAAAGCAGATCAAACCAGTAAGAGAAATCAAGGTTTAAAGGACAATAAATTACCTCGTACAGTCTGGTCAGCCTCTTCAGGGATTTAAAACAGCGTAAACTGAATCTGGATTTAGAGTCATAACTGTGATATCATTTTCAAATAATATGGCAAATCACCAAGGAGTTAGTAAGGTAACATGTTCAAGCCTGATATTATTTGATTGAATTAACCAAGAGTGTTTCTCATAGTAGCTACCATTTAGAAGCATTCTTGGTTTTAATATTTGAAAATATGCTTTTTGTTGTTTTTCCAGTTGTTTTCCAGCGCGCTGGCAGATGTGAAGAAACAGGCAGCCTGCAAGTTTTCAGAGAGACAGAAGCTGAGTACCACAGCTAATGTCACCACAAAGGTCCTCAAGAATGTGGAACCCCATTGGTACGACCAGCTGAAAGAGGAGTCAAAGTCCCACCAGGAGAAGGCCTCAGAGGACACTGAGAAAAAGACAGAATTATTGAGTCTCTTCGGCGCAGGCTCTCTACTTTAGAGGACCGATGTGGTCAAACTGAGGAGGCCTGCTGCAAAATGAAGATGCAACTAGTTGAGGCTGAGAAAACCATTCAAATGAGGGATAAGGAATTATTCTCAATTAAGAGGTCTCTTCAGTCCAAAGAGAAAGAGCTGGAAGAGCTGAAGGTCTCTCAGGACTCCAACAGCTCCCGAGGGAGTCAGACGTCAGAGGAGGGCTAAAAGAGCTGGTTATTGAGAAAGAGGAGCTCATCAAAAAGGTGGAGACAAAGGCCAGCCGGCGGACGGCTGCCCATATCGACACCATAGCCCTCCTGGCCAGCACCGAGAATGCTCTCAAAGAGCAAGAAGAAAAATGCACAGTTCTGGAAGCTGAACTTGTAAAAAAGCAAAGTGCTGAGTGGGAGATTTACCATCAGGAGCTTCAGAGAAAGGAGGAGAGGTTCATGGAGGCCATAGCTGAAACGACAAAGAAGTCGGAGCAATTGCTGTCCAACCTTTGTCAGAAGTGGGAGGCAAGGGAAAAGAGCTGCACTGAATTTTATTCAAAGCTCCAAGACGTGCTCCAGAAAAAGGAAAATATGTGGGAGCAAGAGGCCGCGTCACACAGTGAGGCGATACGAGGCCTCAAAGAGGAAATAGTCCAGCTTCAGGTGAGACGCTACAACATTTAGTCTACATGTTTCTGTCTTTTTTCAAGAGATGTCAGCTGGTTCAATCTAAAATATGTTGTCCTTCTTTTTACAGGAGTCCTGCAAAGAACACACAAAAAAGAAGAAGTTTTCTTTCTGGTGTTGCTTCTTCAGGAAAAAGAAGAAATAATTGAAGCCTGATCCTCATCCTCCTTTCCCCTCCTCACCTTGACCTCTGACCTTTCCCTCCACCTTTACCATGAATAAAATTTCTTAAAATCAAACTGAATATTTGTTGTTTTTTGATTGTGATCATGCTAGAGTGAATGTATTTACACATGCAGAATATTTCAAATCACACTTAGTAGACTGACACACATACACACACACACACACACATACACACATACTGTGGGGGTGCAAACAACAGATATAAAACTGAAAATTTCAGATAACTTTTTACAGAGAACAGTAAAAAAATATATTTTAATCTAAAAATCTAAGGCCTGATTGAATTTCAAAACAAAAACCTGAAGTTTCTGTTTCAATTGTCAATTTTGAATGATTCCTTTTAACTTTTTTCTCCCACACCATTTGACATGATCCTATAAAAAGTCACACAAATACATTCTAAAGTTTACCGGTTCTAACAAACCAACATAGAATAATATCTGTAATGTGTAACTGCTTCAACCCTGCATTTAAACTGGTGGGTTCTGTACTTTTAAATCGGTCGCTTAACTGGCAGACACAGCTGAACATGCATGAAGGTAAAAAAATGAAACACACACACACATATACATACACACACACATACACATAGAAATGTACACACAAACACACGTCAACAAAATTGTGACTATTTTTGTAATTGAGATGTTCCTTTGAAGTCAATCCTGGTGTGATGTCGCCCCCTCTGGTGATGTTGTGGTGATGCTCTGAGGGGTTTTTGTTCAGCTCTACTGATGCTTTGTGTTATTGTGTCTCTGGCACAGTAATACACAGCAGTGTCTTCAGGCTGCACATTCACTCCATTTAGAGTCACTGTGTTGCTGGAAGAGTCTAAACTGATGCTGAACTTGTTCTTCAGTGAAGCTTTGTAAGATGGGTTGCATCCAACACAATGCCATCCAATCCACTCCAGTCCTTTCCCTGCAGGTTGTCTGATCCAGCTTGTGGAATAGCTGCTGATAGAATAAGAGACCTGACAGGTGATGGTCAGAGGTTGACCTGGCTGCACAGTCACAGAGGCTGGCTGTGTCAACTGTTCACACTTCACACCTGTGGATGAAGAGCAGAAGGTTGAATCAGTGGACTAAGAGTGAACAGTCAGTGTGATCACACTGTCAGTGTCTCTGCCTCAGTCACACTCACAGGATCCAGCAGCTAACAGCAGCAGCAGAGCTACAGAGAACATGGTTGGTATTGAAGGTGATCTGAAGGGAGCTTCTCTTCTTCTGCTGCAGCTAACAGCAGGATATCAAGTCTTTATAGCAGACTGACAGGAAGTTCCCTTTGCATACAGAAGAGCTCTGATGGGATATAAAAGAAGCATCAACTGTTCTGTCCACAAAACACCAAACAGAAATCAGCTGAGAGAACAACAACATTCACAGTGATGTTTTCACAACCACATGAAGAATTTTACGTGCTGCAATCATTCATTCTTAATCTCAAGGATTAAATCTCATGTAAATATGCATCAGTCTTAATAACAGTCATCAATCAAATGTTGGACAAGAGAAAAGTTGTGGAATCAGTTTGTCAGTGGTTTCATCATGTTTCACTTGAAGCGATGGACAACAGTTTTGTTTGCTTCATATTAAACCCATTTCTTTTTCTCCCAGTCAGTACAGAAATGGAAAAACTGATGAAGGTGAGTAGTTTGAATATAATACATCCCAACACAGGCTCCTGTATTTCAGCTGAGATCCAGTCGGAATTGAGGGGCCCCTCACACACATATGAGGACACCCATCTGACACGCGTCATCCAAGGGTGTGTGGATAAATGTCTGTTATATATGATCTATTATTTATTAGAGGTTGGCAGAAAGGAGTGCAGGAAGAGGCAGAAGCTCGGGCCTGGGCAGATGTGTCATGGCAACATGTCACATCTGCAGGTGGAAACTATTTCTGTGCATTCTTGCCACGACTGAATAAAGATTCAGCCAACCGCTCTTGGTTGGTTTTGGTTTTTACAGCTGCTATAGTTGAACAGACGCCCCCCCTCAACAAAAGAATAAAATAAACCTGTCATGTCTTGAATTTTGAGTTTCTTTTCATTATTTCAGTTTTTCAAATGTTCTGCTAAAAATTGTTATTTTCGACTTTTACAGGGAGCACCAATCACCTTCACCTGGTTAATGTGACAATTGAAGTGATGCATTATTTTAAAAGATGAGTTTGAACCCTCCAAGAGCACGCTGAAGTTGTGGGGATCGACCCCCCCATCCTCACTTCCCAAAAACGTACTCACATTGCCAGTAAAATACCCATTCTGGTCCTCACTAAGTATCTTGTGCATCAATGTGCACAAACACACACACACACACACACACACACACACACACACACACACACACACACACACACACACACATACACACAATTCTAACAAGGTTATTGTCAGAAAATCACTACCCAGGAGAATCCTTTATTTATGGTCAAATAAGGCTTTAATGAGGAGCCTAAAAGAGTACACGAAGATCTAAAAGGTTGCTTTCACAGGTTTTATGGTCCAGTTTTGATCTTTGCCCCTTATGTCAGAATTGATACAGACTCAGTCATGAATATGAGCGTTTATTTCTGGGACCATGTGGGGGCCAACGACACTCAACAGGAGAACTCAAGTACATTTCACACTGTCTTCTGGGGGTGACTGACAATCAGCGTGCTGGGTCTGATGCCCTGCTTTCTCCTTGCTGGTCCCAGCAGCAAAAAAAAAAAAAAAAAGAAAAAGCAGCACAATGTGACTCCATCCCGGCAACAGCACCACAGATTTGGGCTGGCTTTGGCAGAGTCCACAGCCAATCAGGGTAGACAAAGTTGCAGCTCAGTCCAGAGGTATCCAATAGCTGGGATGGATGTGCACAGTGCCATCCCTCCCAGATGTGGAATCCCAGGAAGTACACAGATGGAGAGAGCATGCACAGAATAACTGTGTTTGCTTCAACAATTTAAAGAGCCTTTTTTGTCATTCAGTTCAGTTAAGGTCAAACATGTTAACGACCTTAAATCACTCCTCATGACTCAGAGTTGCCAAATGAGGATGTTTGTCTCTCTCTTGTGGACACTAGGAGTAACACAACATAAAACTTAATTCATTCCGCCATCCATATAAATCCCATCATTCTCCTTCCCCTACCACAGGGAAGAAATGTATGGCAACTATGTAAATTACTACGCCTCAATCTATAAAGGCAGGGTATGAATGTCTATCGTGTGGAATTTATTTATGGATCTGGGTTAAGGAACATACAGTAGGCCACAGCATTTGGAAATGTTTTTATTATTATCAAATGTGGTTGCAGTACAAACAGAAGTGAGCTCAGAGCAAGTAATGTCATGAACAGAAGTGTGTTGAAATACAACCCACCTCTTAAAAAAAAAAATGCTTCGTCCACTTTGAAAGCTCTCTCGGAATGTGTGTCATCATCACTTAGTCTAGAAGGGGAAAAAATAGAGAAATGAATCCGGATTTTTGCCTTTAAGGATGGCGAAAAAATATATATCATGATAATAATTGTCATATTCTGGAACACATCTTAACTAAACATTGATTGTGATGAACTCATCATCACTGAAAACAAACAGGTCAAAACTATTTTGTATTTCTCTGTGCCGTTTGCTTCAGTATCTGTACTGCCTGTTATTCATGCCCCCGTTCCCTCCACTTTGGTCAGATACTCAGCTCTGGGAAGAGTCGTAGGTTTTCTAAACCTCTTTCATTTGAAAATTATGGAAGCCCCTTTGTGTATGAGAAGCTTTCCCTAGAACTGAAGGTTTAATTTTATGACAATATTTCTATGTATTTAGTGGGGTGTTGAGTGTGGACTGAGAATATTGGAAACACAAACTTGCAAATACAAATTCAGATATTTTCTAAAGACTTGTGAACAATGATAGATGGAGATCTTTGCATCTACAGATATGTAGATCTGTAGATCTTATATAGATATTAACAACAACACCAACACTTGGATTCTAAATACATGTTTGCAAACTGGTTTATGTGCAGATTGCTATTATTTAGAGATTGTTTTATTCCTGCACAAATATTCCTCCTCTATCAATAACATGACATTTAATAACGTACCTTAATTATGGTGGCAAAAACACCGTAGATGACAGCAGCAAGGAAAAACAATAAAAAGGTGAAAGCCATATACCAGCTCTCTACACCCATGTCTTTCCCTCCATCTTCATGGATGAAATTTTCCAAGACATGATAGTCACCTGAGATCTCTGCAACATAGAAAATCAGTTAGTCATCTTGACTGCTCTTAAAAAGAGACATATGTTAAATCTTTGTGCAAGAAAAAAACAATCAATACCGGGCCTCGATATATTAAGGGAAAGGGTGATGTTGGTGTGTGTCACCCTGCAGGTGAGCACTGCCCCAGGTGACCAGGTGACATTGGACAAGAGAAGGTGGCTGCGAATGCTGAACTTTCCGTTTGGGTCTCTGTAGGGTTCAGTAGTGTGGTGATGCCTCAGTTCCTTTGTGGAATTAAGAAACCAAGAGATGTTGATGGATGCAGGGCTGAAGCCAAAGACCAGGCACACCAGTTCATCGGAGCCTTGTAGCAGAGTGGCTGAAGGTTGTGAGTAAGTCGTCATGGCTGAAGGAAGAAAAGAAAAGAATGAGGAGTTTCATTCAAATATGAAAGCTGATGCTTAATCATACTAAAGTGGATCTGAAAGCATGTTCATTGTGAACTTACCAAACACATCCTTTATGGTGCTAACAAAGAGGTTTGGGGGGGATTCGTGCTTCACAACACAAGAATATGTGGATTCTTTGTCCTCTGTTTTAGAGACGTTCAGGAGGCTGCTCATTGAATACGTGCTGCTTCCTGGATTTCTCCACGGGGCACTGTTGGTGTAGCGAGATGATGGCACCTCCTGGCCATTCTCATTCCAGAACAATAAAATATTGGATGGAAAAAATCCCCAAACTGTGCAAACGAGTGGAAGGACTTCTGATGCGGACAACTGGGAGGACGTGGGCTCCATGATCTTGACTGTTGGTGGACTCAGAGCTTTAAAGACAGATGATGACAAAATCCCAAAATGTTTGTCTGATCAATAGTTCCGTCACATTCATGAAAATATGAAATCATGAGGTGAAAAATGTGAAGATGAAGATTACCTTTACTTTTGCTCACATGACCCGTGTACCTGTGGTCAGAACACCGACGCTTTCCCTCACAGGACACTTGTTTATGTGCAAACCAATCCTCTGCGGACACATTGAGGAAACTCCGTAAAGTCTGCGTCCCGTTGCTGTGGCTCAGTGGCTGCTCCGTGGAGACAAAGACCAAAGACGTATTCCCATCTACTTTCCAGGTGATGGAGACATCAGTCAGACTTGATCCAACGAGGAGACAGCTGATGGTCACGTGTCTGTGGGCCTCAAACTCTTGGATGGGTGGTGCTTGAATGTACACACTGATTGTCTGAGATGATGCCGGAGTTACTAGAAAATCGACATGAATACAGAAACTTTACAAATGAAACAAAGACATTTTACAGGTGAGCTTTCAATGGTGATTGATTCTATGATGTTGTAATACAGTAACTTGACAGCAGGTGTCGACGTTGAGCTGTACTGCTCTCTCATGTCTGCTTGTTCTGGTTTGGCATTCTGAATAAATAAGTGAAACTTTAACTGATTCATTTGTGCATGATTGTGTCACCTGAACAGAAGCTGATGCTCTTGTTCACACTGGTGGTCAAAGACTTGTCAGATACTTGACATGTGAATGTCTTCCCTGCCTTCCACTCATTCTGAGGAACTTGAAGTTGACTGCTGACTGCCACACGCCCATCTGCACCCATGCCCATGTCATAAGTTGCATTCAGTGGTCCGTGAGGAAGCCATTGAATTTGGGGGTTGAAGCCCCATCCAGTGCACAAGAGTTTCTGTGGTCCTGACTCCTCACTGCGGCCCAGAAAGAGGTCCACTGATGGGTCAACTAGAAGAGAAAAGAAGAAGCTCATGAGTGAAGGTATTTGTTAGACAGTAGCCCGCTTTGAGACATGGATTAGATGAACCACTCACCAAAAATACTTCCTGTGGAGTTGGACTTGAAGGAGCTGGAGAAGCCTTGATAAACTGTGCAGCTGAACATTGAAGCTTTATTCCAGTGGCTTGAAGGAACCGCAAAGGTTCTGATGACTGAACGCATGTGTGACACATCAGAGGGATCGACAAAGTGTTTCTCAGAGATGTTCACACCGTTGGCCTGAAAGGTGATGAACAGGTCACGGGAGGAGAGCCGTGTGACGACACACTCCAGCACAGATGTGTTTCCATTCAGGAAATGTCTGAGAGATCTCCTGATGGCAACCTGAGGAGCTGAGGCTGCAGATTCTGGGGGAGGAAGACAGAAAACCCAGTCGTACTCTTGCTGCTTTCATTGCAAAACTCTTGCTTCTTAACATTTCTCTTACCCGAGATGTTTACGGTCTTCTCTGTGGGTGAGAAGCAGCGATGAAGAGCTTTACATTTCAGTTGCTTCAGCTGTTTCCAGTGACTGGACGAAAGCGTCAGAGTGCTTATTAAATGAGTTTGGTTTTTGCTTTGACTCCCTTTATGGGACGAAGGCTTTCCATCCGTCATCCAGGCCACCTCGGCATTTAAGACAGTACGGACTGAACACTTTGCCTCCACCTCCGACTCTGCCGTCATCACCTTTCTGAAGCTGGGAATGTCAACATGAATGGACGGAAGGATGCTTCTGTGTGCTGAAGGAGAGACCAATGTTTGAACGGCAACGTTAAGGAAAGTCAATTATTCAAGCGTATGATGAGCGTTTCTGGGAGGATTGGAGGCCGTCGGTGTCTGGACTTACTCTGACAAACATTAGTGGTTTTGATGAACTCCATGTTGTTGTGACTGCTGCTGCAAATAAAGTTGGAGCCATCTTCCCACTCCTGCATGTCTGGCTGAATTTCACTGCTCAGACTGAAGGTTTTCTCCATCTTCTCTAAACTCTGGAGCTTCTTTTGGGTTTGTGGGATATCTAAAGTTTGATTGTCTCGCTGCCATTTCACAGTTATGTGTTCAGGAAAGAAGCCGCTGAGAGTGCAAATCAGCCTGACAGGTGAAGCTCCCACTTCTCCATCCCAGACAGGCTGTAGTGTGATGTTTGGAGGAACAACTCGCTGTTCTGAGATAGAATAGGGAAGTTATTAATTTACTTTGTTCAGACCCATCACTGCGTCTTCAATTAAACTGTGAAATCATTGAATCTTTTTTTTTTTTTTTGGGGGGTTGGGGAATATATGGTCATATGCACTGTATTTGATTTCAATGACTTTTACAGTGAGGTGGAGAGAGCTGGCAGCGTGTCAGGGTCAGTGATCAAGGCCTGCAGCAGGCAGAAACATTGAGTAACACCCATGTCTCAAAAAAGCACCAAAAACTGAGAAGTGAAAGAGTGCAGGGAGCAACGGTGCATCACAGAAAGCAGGTGTGATACGTGGTAATGCCAGTAAGAGCGATAGAGCACACATTTCAATATCTCACATCTATTTACATTTGGTATCATGCACATCTTTTCTCAGAGCTTAGTTTCAATTTCACATCTTTCATTGCACTCAAACCCAACCATGTGTTACATTCCTAATTTACATATTGCGATTACCACGGACCGCCGATTTCCAGGTGCTGTAGAGTTGATGGACATAACAGAATATTAGTTCATTTATATTGTCTGAGGACATCATTTTAAAAGGCTTTTGAAAAGGCCCCAAAAGAGAAAAAAGAGACCAAATCACAAAACAGTTCATTTAAAACATTTATTTTAAAACTAGATACAGCTTTGGCAATGGCAGCATAAAGACAATGGTGATTACTCACGTGACAAGAATTTAAGACAAAAACTTGACAAAGAAAATCCTGGGTGAGAAATGACTGTCCTCTTTTCATTTAATCTGAAAAGACAGAAGAAATGCAAAAAAGCAAAAGGAAACAGAGAAGAATTAGAACAGTAGAATGGTACATACGCAACATATACCTATATATTCTTTCAAGATATGACCTTCAAGTAAGTCTTTGTCATGTGGAAAACTGGGTTTGCCACTTGACAATGTTTCCACTTTCCAGTCTTAATTCAGCAAATATCTTAGCAACCCCTAACAGATCAAAGTATATATCTCATGGTAAACACATTAACCATCACCTGAGCTTTTATGCAGGTGGCTTATGTAATATAGCAGCTAATAAAGCATGAATGATGTCACCTAACAGTGAAAATTCTTTATGATATTAAGCATGCAGCCCAAGCTTTATGCAAATGTAAAACTGCCATTTTTATCTTATTTATTTTAATGTTTCCTCAGCAAGCATGAACTAGTTTTTTTGTACCTTGAAGGCGGTGGTTCCAATGCTAAGCAGGAGCGTGAGGAGGAAGAGGAAGATGAAGGTGATGGCTGTGTCTCCCATGTTGTCTTCTTCACCATCCACAGAGAAGCCCCATTTGTAGTTTGTTTCGATCATGAACTCTGAATTTCATGTAAAATAAAGAACAAATTGAGTTCAGCTGTGTGCTAACCCGCTCCCACGTTTTAATGGAGCTGTGTTTACAGGCAGTTAGTTTCCTGGAATAACAAACCCGTCAAATCAAATCCCTTCTCCCTTCGACTAAAAATTCCAAATAGTGTAAGAAATAGTGCAGGTTTTACTCATTTTATCTTATTTTAAGACTTCATCACTGCTGTGGTCTGTGTGACTTGGCTTGAATCTGTTTATAATAATTGGTATATATATACATATATACATTTTTTTAAGTAAATAATTTTTTTGGGGTGCAAGACCAAGTAGAGGAGACAAACACACACAAAAACACGTCACATAAATTACAATAATGTCGTTCATCTGTAAATATGTATTTAGTTTAAATTACAAGGTCATACTATCCGAAAGTAATAGAGTTGTATTAGTAATAATTAGTAATAATAATTACCATCAAATTTGTTCTATTTCTACTTAACTGAATGTTAAACAACACTGTGACAAAACATAGAAGTCAAAGACATACATCAGCAGAGTTGATGTGTTTTTTTTTTTTTTTATTTTGAATCTGCAGTAAAAAGACAAACAGAATGTCACATTACAAGCAACAAACAAACAGTCACAAAAAGCACAAGACACGCAACATCTACTTGGCCTTGCACTTTTCGGGGATGGTCAGATCGAGGTTGATGAGGTTTGTTCGGTCCGATTCTCTGTACCCGACGGACCTGACAACAGTTCTGGTTGTGTTAACCATGGACTGGTGATGAACTAAACAGCTAAACACCACATCTTTTTTCTTCCACTCATCAAGAGGGACCATCAAATGGCCATAAGCGACATAGGTCCCGTTGTATTTTTCAGGGGTTGTGGTATGAAATTTGGTGTTTTCTGGGTCTATTTCCTCATCATTGACAAGCCAAGACACATAAATTTCCTGAGGGAAGAAGTCTTTCACATAGCAAGCCAGGGCGACCACATCTTTTCTAGTATGTTCTATGGGAGACAGCATAAATACTGACGGACGATGAGTTTGTCCTCCTGAAAGTATGACACAATGGTTAGACCTAACAACGGCACTGACAGTATTTGACAAAATGATAGTGGAAAGTTCCTTACCAACACTCCTTTCATAGACTTTCTTTATTGGCTCCAGACATTCCAAATGCTCAATAAAGCAGTAGTGTTTTACTCCCTGGCTCCACTCGTCGTACGTGATGTCAAGAGAAAGACTTGCTGTGGAGTGGCTCTTTTCGATAGAGCCTGAAGGTGTCATCATCTTTCCATCTTCGTTCTCCCACCAAATATTTATGGCAGACAGCGTCTTCACCATGACCTGACAAGATATCTTTCCTCTTCTGTTCAGAAATATGTCCTTCAACGTGGGCCCCTTGATCGTTACAGACGTGTCAGTGACTGGACACGTGGAAGCTGATGAGTGAGCAGAACAGGCATTAGAAGGCTGTCAGTGTAATGAGAAATTCTTTAAAAATGTTATAATAAAAGAATAAGACTTACTTGTTGTTGTTGTTGTGTAGGTTATATATGCACTCTGGTACGCAGGAACCTTGCCTTTATCTTGACCTTTAAACTGACAGGTGAAGTTGTTGTTTTCACTCCACTCGGTGCTTGCTACTGTGAGGAAACTGGCAGCACTGTACAGAATGTGTCCATCACTGGTCCTGGTCTCTTCTTTAATGGGTGTGGTACTCTCAGATATTTTGGAGGTCACCTCCTTGGAGTTTTTAAACCATTTGAACTCATGAACTTTGGGTGAAAAGCCTTTGGCAAAGCAGGAGAAGATGGTTTCTTGTTCCTCAGCAGAGGAGACCAACACCCTAACAGATGGCTTCTGAAAAAACTCCTCTGGAAAATAAACAAAATTCAAACACACAAAATATATATGCGGAGGCCAAAAATTATATATGCAGAAGTACAGGAAAACAACATTTTACACATTTTCCTACATTTACACATCACTGTCGAGTTGAGTTTGCAACGTGGGCACAGATATGACACACCGATGCCCCCAGCCCCAGTTTTCATACCGACTTCTGCATATACATTGAAAGCAAAGCAAACAGTTTTTTTTCCTCCAAATCAACATACACTTTCCTGCGTAATGAGGATTAGGAAAATAAATGGGAGGACAGGATGCAAAGCAAATGCCTGAAGCGACATTTGCTTTGTGGTGCAGAGGACACAAAGAATAAAAGAGTGAATGAGCAGCACGGCCAGTGTAAGCCGAGAAAGATTCTGTGAGCGTGATTCTACCGCACTCATTCTACCTCACTATCTATCTATCTATCTATCACCCTCATCTGATTTAAATCTATAAGAGGTATTGTGTTCTTCTATTTTAACTTACATTTCCCCCCACACAAATCGTGTCTTTGTTGCCGTTTTACCCTGTTTTGCCACCATCATTTTGACATAATTTTACTCTTCAACCATTCGACTGAGGTCACTGCAAATATGAACTACATTGCTTTTATAACTTAGAAAATAAATAAGTAATTACTAATAAATAAATAAATATTTTTATAAATAAAATGAATGAATAAATAAAAATAATTGTTCTTACCTTTTTGAGGAACTTTGGCAATTGTATTTCCAGCAGAATGTTCAGCGACACATGTGAAGTTGTCCATGTTCTCCCAGTCCTGTTTCTTCACTGAAATTTGGCTGATTCCAGTGTAAAAGTTGTCTTTCATGGTGGGGGGATACTGAATGAAATCCGTCAGAGCAACCCCATTTTTGTGCCATTTGTATGTCAGGGTCGATGGCCTGAAATCAGTGGCCAAACAGCCGAGAGTGACCATGTCTCCGGTCTCAGATCCGCATTGTATCAATGGAAACACAGAAGGGCTTTTGGGGGTTCCTGAAAAATACAGACAAAGACCACAAAAAATGTTAACATAAACATTAAAGTTCAAAGTACTGGAAATTTCTGCAGCAACACAAATTAAGGCATGCAAAAGAAATTCTATATGCATGCAATCACTTTTTTATTTTCTTCCTAAAGATACTTATATGCTTATGCTAATATTTTCACATTTGGCAAGATATATGAATTTCCTAACTTTTATAAAAAGTTAGACTTACAACTTATCCACATAAATAGTTACCCATGTAATAGTTCAAAAATGAATCAAAAAAACACACCTACTCGTATTAAGGTTACATACATTTGAAATATAAAAAATTATACATGATGACTCACACTTACCATTTGAATTGAAAATACTGAACTTAGCGCTTTACTTCTATTTAAAATTGTCAGTCATTTATTGATTTAAATAACTTAGTATGTCATCCTTAGTTTTTAGTAAATTCAACCATCGTTATTGTATGTCTACAAAAAACTGCTGAAACATGATTGAATTTTAAAAACCTGAATTTTAACCTTTAATCGTACCTGAGCTGACGGTTACCGTGGTGCCTTTTCCCCAGTAGTCCAAACCATAGTCACAGTTCAACAAGGCACTGACTACACTGTACAAAAACCTTATTTACCTTAACTGCAGTGTGCTTAAATAATTTAATTAATTTTGTTTAGTTGAGGAGATGGAACAAAAGTGGAGAAACACCAGATGTGACCCATTTTCAAATCCACCAAGTAGAAACCGGTGATTAAAACAACATTTAAAAAAGAAAGGCATCTCAAAATATCAAAAAATAACAACTAAAAAGAAAATTCTTACCTGATGTAACTGTGACCATTGTGCCTTTTCCCCAGTAGTCTAATGCATTGTCACAGTGACATACATTGCAAGATCTAACTCACAAAAACCCCGACCCCAAAGTACCAACAAATCTAAATATTCTATCTGAAATCAAAACATCATATGACCAACATTTGATGATAATAGCAATTATTTTACCTGATGTGATGGTCACCATGGTTCCCTTTCCCCAGTAGTCAAAGTAGTCATCACAGTGACAAGTTTAGTAACACCTCTGTACCAAAACTCTACAGCAGGTTCCATTTGACAATCTACCGTTATCATTTCACTCTTATCAGTCATTCTAAAACATATCTTTGACTGTGCCTGTAATTTGCTTTGTGTTGGAATATTACAAAACTAGGATAAATCTGCAGGAAATGTTTACTCACCAGATGTCACTGTAACTGTTGTTCCTTTGCCCCAGTAGTCTAAGTAACCGTAGTAGTCACAGTGACAGATATCAATTGGTTTCTAATACAAATGCTGAAAGAAAGTAATTAAAAGCAATTCCCATTACAATGTTGACAGTCCTAACCACTTCCTTTGAGAGCCACTTCCTGTGGTTGGGATTATGTCACATAAATTGTTGTCCAACCGTTATGAGTTCCTCTTTCTCAACATGTCTCATGTACAGTTCGTTGTTGGCTCCTGTCAGGGCACTTTTTTCAACATTAAAAGGCAAGGCCAAGTGAGAGAATTACATGTGAATTGGTGCAGGTGTCACAGTTGATGTGAATTCTATCTGTCCTTTTCTGTTGTAGAAAGACTACTTTATTTTCTGGACTTTAAGTCACTCCAAAGTATAAGTCGCATCGCTCAAAAAATACACGATGAAGAGGAAAAAACATACGCATATGTCACACTGTAGCACAAGTATTTATTTTGAAATATATTTCACAAAATGCAAGACCAAGTGTAATCTGGAAAGGCAAGTTATTCAACTACACAATAGTGCACAAAACAACAGGCTAAATTGGTATCTGGTATGTTAACCTGTCAAATTAACACTTATTTAGCTACAGAATAGCATAAAGAACAAAATTAGCATGAGTAGGTTGTAAAATCAGCAAGCTATCCAAAAGTTCACCAAGCTCTTGACCTCATTCCACATTACTGAATCTATTGATTCTTCACCATCTGTCACCTCACTGCAAGAAGGCCTCAGGTTCAATTCCCGGTTGGGATGGTGGCTGATATCTTTCTGTGTGGAGTCTCCATGTTGTCCCTGTGCCTGCATGGGTTCTCTACAGGTACTCCGCCTTCCTCCCACAGTCCAAAGACATGAACAATGTCTTTGGGGATTAGGTTAATTGGAGACTCTAACTTGTCCATAGGCATGAGTGTGAGAGAGAATGGTTGTCTCTCTCTTTGTGTCAGCCCTGCGACTGACTGGCGTCCAATCCAGGGTGTATGCCGCCTTCACCCAATGTGCTGGGATAGGCTCCAGTCACCCCACGACTCTCTGTGGACTAAGTGGTAGAAGATGGATGGAGGGAAGGAAGTTGCACCTGAATATAAGTCACAGTACCAGCCAAACGATGAAAAAAGATGCCACTTATAGGCCACAAAATATGGTTTACGTTGCAGCTTTCACCACCCAACATCAGCTGTGGGCAAGAAATGACCCAAGGATGGACTCAAATCCAAGACTCAAAGTAACACACAAAATCAAAGCACATGAAAAGAGTGAAAACACACAGACACCAAATGTAAGAGACCACACAACTCTCACCCTGGGTTGAAGGCCAAAGAGTAAAAGTACATTTTGCAGAGCGGGGCTCATCTTAAAATGCAGAGGTGGGCTGTTCCATAGTTTGGGAGTAACCGCCTCACTTTTGGGATGACAGGGTGTGGCTGGTTTACAGACCTTAAGGGTCTTGAGGGGGTTTTCATATGTGCATATGGAATATATTAGGGTACCAAAACATTTAGGGTCTGAAAACAAACAATAAAATCTCAAAATTGATCCCAAACAAAAGCAAGCCAGTGGAAGGAGGTTAGAATGGGGGGTGATGTGGTCATGGTTGTGGGTTGAAGTAAAAAAGGGAAGGACGAAGTATAGAGTAATGACTTCAGATAACAAGAGGAGCTTTTAATTGTTGCCTCTCTACATCTAGAGAAGTGGTTTGGGATTCTGGTCAGGTGATGTTGAGACCACAGTAAAGACTGAGCCTTTCTTATTTTTCTCTGCAGCACCTTAGTAGTATTGAAGAGAAGGGTCCAGGAAAATTAAATAACCTAAATGGAAATTCATAGAACTGTTGATATTTTTCTGTAAGTCGGAAAAATGTATTTGCGAAAAGTAAATATGCAAAAGTTCATATTTAGTCAGAATGATATTTGATATGATCTAATCGCAATACAATATCAGACCAAGGGTAAAATATTTATAAGAAAAGACAAAAGGAATGTGGTGGAAATAAAGCTAAGATCAAGTGCTTTAGCATGGACAGGTATGTTTAGAATTTTTTGGTAAATTTTCTTCTTCTGGTAGTCGAGAGGTGCTGATTAGAAAGGAATCTTCGTAGACATCGACTTGGATATAAGATATGTTTATTGTAGAGAACAGTCAGGTATCAATCGGACACTGCAGTATGCCTGATGGAGGTTTCTTGGTCCTGATGATGAAGATCTCCTCCTCCGTGCTTTCTTTGGTAGCCCCCTTTATATGGTCAAGTGAACATTCTTTTCTGATGACTTCATAGAACAGTATAGTGAACCAAATGATATGGAGTCCAGTCTGTTAGATGAGGGCCCAGGAACCTGTGGACCCCTGCACTCCTCCACGGGAGTTTCCCATCAGGAAAAAAAAGACATTAAATCATGAGCACAGAGAACAAAGGTGCCAGGACACGCATGGAAGATGTTAGTAATGGTACGAGGATGGCTGAAAGACACAATGAGGTCTTTACAATGGTCAAGGCCGCAGGGAACGGATACTGACTGATATTTTGCACTTATAAGGAATGTTATGTGAATACAGATGTTAAATACAATGGTACAGACAAAGCCTGCAAAGAACAGATACACAGGCTTCAGACACTACAATGTCTTGTGGAAGTGTATCCCAATCACTGGAAGCAGGGGAAATAAAGGATCAAGGTCTTATGGTAGATAAGTAGGCAGCTTGAGTGAAGAGGATGCTAGGCAGAGTTGGACCAGAGGCTGTGTACCTTCTGAAAGACTTCTAAGATAACAGCAACCTAGCTTAGATGGAGCTTTAAAACTATTTTGAAACATATACACAAGCAAAAGGGAACCCATGGAGCTCTGGGTCCATGCAGGAGGAAGCACCTGTTGTGGTGAAGATCATTTCCTCAGTGTTACATAAACATGGACCAGTCAGGATGTTGATAACAACCACTCCAAAGACATACAAGATATATTTTATCAGACTTTAGCCTTTCTCTAAGTTTGTCCGGGCTTAATATCACTCACAATCTATGAATTTTAAGTTTGTGAGTTCATTTCTGTATCCATTATTTCCTTTATAGTTTATCTGTCATCTGTAATTACATTCTTGTAGGTGCCATATTTGAGAAGTATTTTAGAATATTTGAGAGTATTTTACAAGAACAAATAGTATAATGATTTTGTATTTCTGAATATGCTGATTAAATATGTTATAATTGAATAATAAAACTGATCTACTTGCATTTTTTGAATGTCGGCCTGCTGTAGTATTGGCTCATCTCCACAGCAGGTTTTTGTATTGCTGTATATCAATGTGCCCCAACCCCCAGTATATACACAGTGAGAAGCCCTTTTACAAAAACCCTTCGCCTTTGATAGGGTGAAATTGAAGCATTTACTTACCACACATTTATAAAGGAAAATCTGTTTTTATATAATTGTTTAATCAGGCCTTTTTTTGCATCTTAATACACCCCCACCCCTTTTTTTAAAAAAAAATATTTGTATGACCATTACATTTTTGGTCTGTCCAAAACTACACCAAGCCCATCTATGAATAGATTATAAAAGTCATAAACTTGCTGTAAGTAGACCCTACTAACCCTTACTAATGTTATACTATAAAACAAACTCACTGTTAGTGTTAGTGATTCGTGATGTTTTACCCCGAGACTACAGTATAAAGATAGACAGGATAGTCCAGGATGGGGCTAAGGCACTTCTATTGCCCCTTGTGGTAGGCCCCAGTAAAGTAAGAATCTCCTCCTCATGTTATTATATTTTAGACAGTCAGCTCAGGCAAAAAAGAGGGGACAAAAATCTTTCAAATTTGGATGCCAATTATGTATGTTAATTAAATAATTTGTTCAGATCCATTTCTCTTGATATAAAACCAGGATGTGGAGGTTGGAGAGGACTTTAAGACTCTCAAATTAATATTAACGTTTTTGTCAAAGCTTGTATCACTGTGGTTCCCGCTATATTCCCACAGTAATACACACCCATACAAAAATTGGCAGATAGAAAGGGGAGGAGAAACATGATGCCAAATGCATTCATTTCAAACATTAAAAATACTTTTTATTGTCATCTATCTATCTATCTATCTATCTATCTATCTATCTATCTATCTATCTATCTATCTATCTATCTATCTATCTATCTATCTATACTGATGTATCATGTCTTTTCAAAAGGGTTTTTTTCCTGATAATATGAAGCATTCAAACATTATTCCATGAGACAAGCACCATATTGTAAATTACAGAACAGTATCCATACTTCCTTAGTTCTCACAAATATCAGAAAAATATTTTTGAAACAACTGGATTCCTTCATTGTTAAAAAATAAGTGATTAAGTGAAAATCACTATGGATTCAGAGAAAATATAATTATAACATACACAGTAATTCAGATAGTAGAAGAAATAGTGAAGACAAGTGAAAATGCTATATTTTGAATGGGTATTTTTATTGGGGTAGGATCAACATTGATTGGTCCAAAATTGAGATTTTACATAAATGATGTTTGTATTGGTATTTATATTCCAAATGTATTTTGTTTTGGTAAAAATTTGAAGGAACATTTAAATGGTGCTGCAAGTGAGTAAATATATATATATATATATATATATATATATATATATATATATATATATATATATATATATATATATATATATATATATATACACACACACACACACACACACACACATATATATATATATATATGTGTGTGTGTGTATATACATACATACATATATACATACATATATACATACATACATACCTTATATATATATATATATATATATATATACACACACACACACACACATATATATCCTTCCTTTTGGTTGTGGTTGATCATAAACTGGAAAGTCGCTTAAAAATAGTTTAGAATGACTGTTCATCATATATACATATTCTTTGCTGCTGCCTGGGTTCAGTCATTGTAATTATACATTAAAGTTGTTTACCTTGTTTACACTGAATTATTTACCTTGAATATACTGTCTTCATTACCTATTTATTTTACTGTGACTGAATAAAAATACTGCTAAATATCTGCTAAATAAAGGTTAAATATCCCTCGTGCTGATGTACTTAATGGTTTTGCTATTTTAAGAAAATAATTTGTAAATGTGAATTTCTCACCATAGCACACTCTCAATACGTTTTTGACACAGGCTGTATGACTGTGGTAGTTATAATACACTGTGGTATCATTCTGTACAAAAACTCCACCCCCACTCCCTAATTTATTCTTTAGTCCAAATACCTCTGTTCCGATGTGTGATTTGGCTCTTTTCTACTTTAAATCCTGTGGAATTGTTAAAAAAAAAAAACAAGACCGAAAAAAAACAAGACAAAAGAAGTAATTGTACTCTTTTAATCACTGTGTGTACCCTTATACACTGAAGCACTGCAGTACAAAAACCTGCTGAGCATCACTCTGCCTTCAGCACGCTACAAGAATTATTGCAGTTTGTTTCTTTCAAATCAGAGTTATGCTCTCACTTAAAAGAGTCACATTTTATTCAAAACTTGAGCTAGGCTTACCTTTTGAATCACAGGTGACGTCGATGAACCCTCACTGTCTGTTTCTTGTTGTGCTGTGCTGTACTGAGTGCTGACATGAGCGCTTACCAAAACCTCAGCACTGTGGCAGAAGACCCCCACATTTGAAGTTAGTAAAAGAGGATAAAAGGATAAAGAAAAATGAAAAAGAGTGAAATATTATTTCCAGATCTGCAACTCAACTATAAATTGTAAGTAAAGATTGAGTATAATTTTTATCTCTCATCAGCAATTGCACAAAAAGTAAATAGTGAATTAAGAAATGAATGAATATTTATGTGCAGTTAAGAAACAAAACGGTTAATAATTTCAATAGAAAGGCAAACAACTTCATGTCCAAAAAGGAGTAGGAAGGATGAAGTGCAAATGTTTTTACATATAATAAACGTGCATCAACCATTTTTTTCAATATCATCATAAAAGGCAAGTAATCACATTTCACTTACTGATAATTTATTTAAAGCCACATTTTAAATCTGCTCACGTCTGTTGTGATCATGGTGTGAATGATCACCAGTACAAATATCTTTGTGTCATCCCCAAACAACACACATTCTCATATTCTCAGATTCTGCACGTCATTTATGTAGATTACAAATAAATCTGGAGCCAACACTGACCCCCGGAGATCTCCACAAGGAACGTCCAAACCAATGCAACCTGACACCTGACACGTCAGATGAGGACTGAATATTTATTAACGTTCAGTTAAGATTGAATTTCCTGATCAATTTGTTCAGCGGTAAGATATTGAAAACATTGACAAAGTTCTCCCTCAGTGGGCCTTAGACTGACATTACAACGAACTTTCATACTGGACAATTTTATCTAAGAGCTTTATCATTTTCAATTTTGCTGTACAGTGGAAAAAAAAATAAGTGAATAAACTACACTGTCCTCTGTGTCGTCCATAAATAAATTACATAAGGTTTTTGTGATCATGTAATCTGTCGTCTGTCTGTCTCTCTCTTTCTGTCTGTCTCTCTCTCGTTTCTTCTTGCAGGTGTCTGATTCCATCATGACAAGGGAAAGATCAATTTAGTTTCACAAAGTCCACCACTAGATGGAAGTCTCTACTCATTGGTCTCTATGGATCAGTCTCATCCCACCATGACTCAAACCTTTGTCCATCTTCGCTGTGAGCGCCATTGTTTATTTCATATTTGGGGTTTTTAATTTAACTCTACAAGACAAGAAGTATTAAGATCTGCATGACTACCGTTTTCTCATTCAAAATATTACATTTTTTATTTCAATCATCATTATTATTTTTTGAGCCCATAGGCTGAATGCATACCAACTGCAGTGGGTTTTTAAACACACCAGTTTAAATTGCAATTCAACAACATGGCTTTAATTGTGTTTCTCCTTTATTTATTTTGTCTTGAGAACGGCCTCTAAGCTCCTTTTCCATTCAAATTCCATGACAATTGCAACAAATCATTGAATGTTAAAAACAGCAGTAGCGGAGTGTATCTAGATCAAAATGAATAAAAATGTTACATTTTTAAAAGTTTAAAAGTCAGGTAATAGTTTGGATAGTGTGTGTTATCATTAAAATCAGTAAAAGTTGTTTTACATTGGAAAAGAAACAAACTTGTGTCCAACAGGGTAAAAGTGTATGAATATTTTAATCTGAACATAAAGTAAAGAATGGTTGAGACGTGCAAATCCTTCTGTGTGTTAGCTGATTTGCAGCAAATCATCTACTGTGACAAGATGCAAATATTTGCAGCAAACCACCAGAACCATTCCTGGAGGACGTTCAATTGTAGATCAGACGGTTTCTGCAAAGTTTGACCGAGGCAGGTGTCTCCCCAGGGGAGCACGTGGAGGGGGGGTTCTCCGTCAAAAAGAAAACAGAAAGACCTTCAACACACCGCTAACAACTGAAAATCATGCTTCAATGACTTGTTGCGGTTATGTTAGCCATTCTTGGACTTCCGTGTTGTAGTTCAGCAAAATACTTTCAGGTTTTTAACAAATACTCATATTTCTATTAATTTTACTGTCTGATAGTAAAACTAAAGTTTAAAAGATAACACAATCAGTGCAGAAAGAAAATTCTGTTTATTACTTCCATGGATATTGATACATATGGAAACCACTGTAATCAGATTTGGTCATATAAATGATTGATATTTCATTTTCAAATTATTTTCAATGCATCAAACAAATGCAAAAGATGAAAAAATACAAATGATGCATCTTTGCTCTGCATCACCAAATCCTTTAATGTCTTTTCATCTGAAAAACAGAGAAAGACATCTGTGAGAACATCTTCATCTTCTAACATCTTCATTATTGATTGTCTTTAATACATTAATATGTTTGATTATACATCTGTGTCAGTCAGCTTTGTTGAAATCAGCTTTGTTGAAATCAATTGTTGGTTTCTCCTAATAGGAGACATTATTTGACATCACCAATATTAATAAACATTTCACAAGTATTTTTCCTCAAGAAATCAAATATGTCCATTTAGATAAATAAATGCATCTGTTAGTGTAGATCAATTATAACACAATTTGTGGAAAATCCTGAAAAAGTTGTCTGTCATAAGACCTGAAGATCAGCATATTTCACATTCATATCTGATGTGAGATCAACACTGCACGTTTACCTTTACAAGGCTGATGATCATGCTGTAGAAGAGAGTGGATATGAAGAGGACTATGAAGGAGGACGTGGTGGACCACAAGCTGCTGTCCTCATCGTCCTCCAGGGCTGTGCAGTTCAGGGCTAAAATGTCTGTAGCAATAGCTAAGAAGACAGAGGTATAGGTGGTTAGAGTCGTGTGTGTGTGGGTGTGTGTGTGTGCGTGCATGCATGTGTGTGTGCGTGTTTGTGTGAGATGATATCAGACATTTTTATTTCGGTTTGTTGGTTAGTCCATGATGTTATGTACGCGGGAGAACGCTACACAAAATGTCACATATAACACAAGCTTCTCAATGCAACATTTATTGGAACACACACACTTAACAAGGTATTAGACACTGTGACAAAGACACTGAAACGCAACACTCTGAAGGATCGAGCCCAATGGCATCATGGGTTCTCGGGACGGTGAGTGAACACAGAAGAAAACAGCACGTTTGCACAAAAGACCACACGTAAACAACCAGGCAAGTGTTCACTGTTCACAAGGAACATTCATATGAGTTACCCTGTGCTTTAGACACCGCTCTCTTAGCTCTTTTGCCACCTGACTGGAAGATGCACTCAAACATAAACGATTTGTTCCACTTTTCTTTGGTGATGTTGCAAACACTCAAGGTCATGTGGCCTTGGGGGGTCGACGTCATGGATTTATAATCCGCACATATTTGTTTGGTATTTCTGCCGTAAGATTCTGACCAGCCAAAGGCACCATTGTTCGGCAATTGTGGACCGGTCACCAGACACACCAGAGTGATCTCATTTGTGTCCGAGCTTCTGATCACCTCTTCTGGTGGGTGATACAACGTTACTTTGAACTCTTCCACATTTGATCCACCTGAAAGTTATCATTCATTTCATTAGGGATTGAAATGCTGTGTAACTAATTAGAAACAGCACAGCAATATATTCTATAATTTGCATCCACACTTTTGTCCATTTCACTGACTTTGTGTAAAACAAATCCATCATCTCCATTATCTTTGAGCGTATTCTGATGCAGTTGAATACCATGAAATGAATGTAACATTAATATATCTTAAAGAAAACAATCTTGAAATAATGATATCATATCTGAATGACTTTACACATGCAACATTTATACATACCTGATTTTTTTACTGTTACACTTTTTCTTTCCCCATTGAGAGACACAGAACAATTATAAGACTTCCCAGCGTCCCAGTCACTCTTGGGCACATTGGCCAGACTGACTTGTGAGAACGTGCTGCCTTTATTCATCACAGGATATTGTTCAGATTGCTGACTGGCCCCGCTGCTACTGATCCACTCGTAAGTGAGACTGTTCGGGTAAAAGCCGAGAGCGAGGCAACCGACAGATATTTGGTTGGCAGCTTCACACTGAACCAGTGGGAAAAGGTTTGGTGTTTTAACAGAGTCTGAGGAACACAGAGGTCATTCATGTCAGTTAGCAGCACATTAAAGTCATTATTCACAAGTGACATAATAAAAGATGTGTGTCAAAACAAAAACAGTACTTTGTGTTTGCTATTACTTAAACATCTAGCAGGTCAATCTGTTGAACAGATCATTTTGAAAACAGAGTCACCGTGATGTTTGGAGTTTGTTCAAACAGGATGGGCATAAATTTAGTATCGCCTAATATCACCATTAAAATTACTTCTGATTAAATGACTTAGTTTTAGCATTACATGTTGGATACTGAGACATTTCAAACATATTAAAATAAAGCATCTCAGTCTAATGGTATAACAGTAAACTAATGAATCAACATAACTGAATTTGCTATGATCGTCATTGACGTAATCCTTTTTTTATGATTACAGCTAATCATTATTTTATTAAATCCTAACTGAACTTTCACTGTAAGATCTTTTGTAGTCACATTTTTCAAAAAATTCTGTCAATATGGCTGCATTAGACTGTATAAAATGTTTCACCATTTATACATAAAACACCAATGAAAATCTAAATGGCAAAACTTGGTAAATCTAATAAAATTGAAGAATTACACTAAGTAAATGTAAAGTGGTTGATGGTGTCATGAAAGTGGTGTAAAAATAAAACACTAAGTCATTAAAATAGATTCAAATTTGAGTCCAAATTAGAAATTCTGAATGTATATGTAGCAGATAAAGTCAGACAAAATCAAGTTTAAACAAAAAAATTCTCATGTCTTAAGAATTCTCTAAATATCCATATTTTCCTTGAAACATGAAAACTACTGGAAAAAGAGGATTCAACTGATAATTCTCTTTTAAATGTGACTTACCTGAAGATACTGTGACTTCAGTTCCTTTACCCCAGACATCAAAGTAATCACAGTGATGCATCTCCACTCAGAGCTTCAACAAAAACTCCATGTGTCTGAAAAATGGGAGAAAAAAATTAGAATAAGCATTTAAATGCCAGATAATTGCTGAACAGTATAATAGTTGGGTGTCTCGACTTTATTTGGATATAGATTTGTGAGATTTTTTCAAATATAGCCGTTAACATGATGAACTACATGTGATTTCACTTCATTCTTTTACTAACATCCAAATCCAAAAAATATTCATTAGAATGACAAATGTCGCTCTTACCTTGTATTTCAATGGCAGATGTTTTCTCTGCTTATTTTCTGATTATCGGGAATAATCAGAAGATTGAGAAAAGTTTAAAACATCATGATTACTTCTTTTAGGTTTTTGTAAGGGCCTATACCTCTGTGGCCCACCCCATATCACTGTGAAATAGCCTCATACAAAAACTGAGCTCTCTTTTTCTCCGCTGAGATCTCAAGGGAAAAGTACCATCAGTACTGTGTTTGATGTGAAATCAAACACTCTTTTCCCTCATTGTGTGTGGGTAATTCTTACTTTATCAGCCTTATCCTTTAGCAAAACAGAATAAGTGCTGTGTTATTTACTGAGCACAGTGTGCCATCAAAGTCTAGAATTTATTCAGAGTACCAATTGTGGAACAAATGTGTCGTGCATCAGAATGTTTTGTATTGTGGTGAGAAAGGTCATACTTTTTAAAAAACAGAACATAAAATAGATGAAGAGAATGGTAAATAATAATTGTTAATATGTAATGCTGAAATCGTTGAAGGCTTCTATGGACATTTAGCCAAAGAACAGTTGTTACCATGAGAGTATAAATCCTTTACAAGCTATTTGGAGAGTGCTTGTATGATGGGCAGTGGTCAGGGAAAATGTTGACTGGGATGGGAGGAAATAGAGTGAAGGTCAAATTAAGGTGAAGAATTTAGAACCAGTTCATTGTGAATCAGTTCATGAACTGATGAAGTTCTCTTTTGTAACATTTCGATCGATGTCTCACTGAGGGATGCACGACTCCCATCAGCCCTCAGAAGAATTCATCTCATTATGCTGGTGGTGCAGCTGGATGTTCCCCGTTCTCCAGCTCCATCTGTTTGGCTTTTGAGTGTGATTTTAAGGGTCTCCCATGCCCTCACCTCCCAGCTGCCACGGACCATGCCAGAGAAAGACGGGAGGAACGGACGTTTGATGGAGGGTTCAGTGGTTACCCCTCTTTCATAATCAAGAGCGCACACACAGTTTTTTAATTAAAAACAGTGTTCGGCTGTTGCATCCAGGCCAGGTGCCAAGGGTGCAGCCAATTAAAGCCAAAAAAAAAACACGCCCCCTATCCCTCACCAGTGGGAAGCTGCAGCTCTCAAAAGTTCTTGTCTCTGGAGGTTTTTGTACAGTGGTTCCTCTCTCTTAAGTCATTGTGTTCTCCGAGCACAGAAGAAAACAGCAGAATCCTCTGCTGTCAGGCTGCTGATCTCCAGGTACTGAGTGCTGCTGGGCACGTCTTCAGTCATCACGTAACCACTTTTAAAAGAGCTTCCATATGAGGCAGAGTTTGAACCTGCATTCATCCTCCCGACCCACTCCAGAGCTTTCCCTGGTCTCTGTCGTATCCAGTGAATATAGTAGCGTGTCATATCAAACCCTGAAATGGTGCATGACATCTTCACTGTCTCTCCAGGTCTTTTTACTTCAGACTGAGACTGATCCAGACTTTCACTCCAAACATCTGAAAGAAAATAGAAATACACCCAACAAACACGTCAAGCTCATTCCTGACGTGTACAAAGAAGTAAGAGCAGCCCTGATGTTCTCACCGTGAACAGTGACAATGATCAGTAAAGCTCTGATAACTGTACTCTCCATGATGTGCTGACACGAGTTCTGTGCTGTCTGATCTGAGCTGAACTGTGTAAAACTGCTCCAGGCTTCTGTCACAAGTTCCTGATGTGTTTATAGGACAGGAAGAGTTTGCATAGACGTCCCTCTCTGTGACATTTTCATAAAGACTTCAAGAAAAGTTAAAAGCAGACATTCAGAATCAGTTCAACATCATGAAATATATCCAAGTTGATCTGTTCTATGTTTACTGGACCTAGACTTTTATTATTTCTGTCACATGACTTTATTGATCATATTTCACTGAGCAGAATTGTAGACTTTTAAAATTGTCTCCAGGGAATGTTCTATATTCTATAATTTCACCTGCATACACAGATCACATCATCATCATAATCATCATCATCATTCGTGTTGCAGTAAAAAACAGGATTGTTTTATTAAGTCCTCCCTGTACTTTTCTTCTAAAACTGTTTTCTGCTGTTTGCTTTCATGGCATGAACATATTTGTACAGCTGTTTTTGTGTCCATGTTGGATAACACACACAATAATAGAACTACATCAGAATCTGATCATGTCTAATTTCTTGTTAATTTTTCTGTGTAATACGTTATAACTGATTTAGATTGTATCTAATATTTCGTCTTATTAAATGAAGATTATTGTTTCCTGTAGTTTAGGATCTCAACTACTTGATGTTTTTTTAGAGTTCATGATCACACTCATCAGAGCTGATCAACTAACAAACGAAGGTTGTTTATTAAAGAGTGAAAAGAAATGGACTGAAAAGATCCTCAGATGTTAGGATGGTGATTGTCATGAATTGGCCTAAAAAAACTCTTTCAAATGGAATCATTGCTGAGTTTTCTATAACTAACTTCATTAAATTGATTTAGCCTCACAGCTTTTCTAAAAAAATCAACAGACAAAGAATAAAGCTGTAAAGTCAGCATCCTGACACAGGAAAAAACCTGTTGTAAAATAAATTCATTACAAGCAATATGAAATTTTAAAACTTTGAAAAATAACTAAAATAAAGAGATAAGGCTGCAATATGACCACATCGTCACATTTGAACATTAGATTTGATATAATTTATCAATTTATTTAATAATATAAATAACAATAATAACAATAATAACAACAATGATAACTACAATAATAATAATGATAATAATAGTAATAACAATAATGATAATTATTGTTATTGTTATTATTGTTGTTATTGTTATTGTTATTCTTATTGTCTTTTGTTCATTTCTTGATGAGACTGTAGGTATTATTGTGTTTTTAGTACTTCCTGTTTCTTGTTGTTCATTCCGTTACTCTTCTTCCTTCCCCTGTGTTGAGTCCCCCCACCCGTGTCCCTGGTGTGTATCAGCTGTGCTCTCCTTCATTTCTGGATCACATCATTCTGTTCATGTGCATTAATGCTGGGTCATAAAAGTGCTGAAACAATTACTTAACTATTTTGTTATTGTCATTTAACTTCTATTTCTGTTCCTAATGTGACACATTCCACGGCCTTGTCTATTTGTGTAAAATCATATTCATGTTACTTTTCTTGTCTTCCAGATAAAACCACTCCTTTCTAACTTTTTTAAAATCTTAATTTTGCCATGTTCAATTTAATTGTTTGTCAAAACCATTCCTGGTGTGATGTCGCCCCCTCTGGTGATGTTGTGGTGATGCTCTGAGGGGTTTTTGTTCAGCTCTACTGATGCTTTGTGTTATTGTGTCTCTGGCACAGTAATACACAGCAGTGTCTTCAGGCTGCACATTCACTCCATTTAGAGTCACTGTGTTGCTGGAAGAGTCTAAACTGATGCTGAACTTGTTCTTCAGTGAACCTTTGTAGTATGGGGTGTATCCAACATGATTGCTTCCAAACCACTCCAGTCCTTTCCCTGCAGGTTGTCTGATCCAGTGTGTCCTGTAGCTGCTGAGAGAATAAGAGACCTGACAGGTGATGGTCAGAGGTTGACCTGGCTGCACAGTCACAGAGGCTGGCTGTGTCAACTGTTCACACTTCACACCTGTTAAACAACAAAGAAAATGCTGATTATAAAATCACACTCAAACACAGAAAGTGCTGCCTTTGACAAATCCACAGAGACTCACATCCAGCTGCCAACAGCAGCAGCAGAGCTGCAGAGAACATGGTTAATGTTGAGAGTCAGGGGCAGAGAACTCCACTGACAGTCTGATCTGATGGTTTTATAGCTGAGGAACAAAGAAGAACTCTGAATTTGCATAAAATCAAACATGTGAAGCTTCACTGTTGATCTGACTGGGCGAAATAAAAGAGAGAAAACCAGAAGTCAAATCATCATATTTTGCATTTTGAAGAATACATTTATTAAACACCTAATCCGAAAGTGATTTAAAGAAGTGTTTTACATAAAATATGTTGGATGTTTTTTTTTTTTACAAAATTAGTTTTATTGTTTTTATTCCAAAAATATTAAACTAAATTGAATTTAAAAGTAACAGTGTACATAAAAAATTAAGACAATATTGCTTCCATGAATATAAGAACGCACATATATCCAAGCATGAACATCACAACACATTAACATTACTTAATGTATCACCACACAGATAATAATGACAGCACACTCATCAACACACACTGACGATCTGGAAAAGTCAGAGAGTAAATTTGAACTGTACCATGTAAATCTATTTCTGTTTGATCTGAGACACATGAGAGCTGAGTGTAAAAGAAAATAGTCACTAATGTAAAACTGAATTTTGGCATTCGGGTGATGAGAAGTAGTTTTTAGACTCCTGAAATAAATTTAAGAGCCAAACAATGAGTCCTCCCAGGACGGACACCTGAGGGACCCTAAAAGTAACAAGTGAGGAGGATGAAAAGACAAAAGGAGCTCTGAAACCAGTTGAATATGTGCAGGGAATTTATGGTACTGGAGTAAATGAAATTAAATGTAATAGTTTTAAAAGATTCAACCACTGCAGATCAAAAATAACTTCAGCAAGAATGAATAGATTGACCAAGAGGACAATTTTATGATGCATGAAGTCAGATGTCATCGGCGGAAGATTGCAGCTTAATCATTCACATTCTCCACAGAAAAGATGATCCAAGGTCAAGAGGTATATATATATAATATATACAAAATCATATAGACACGGAAATAGTGTTATTCCTGGTAAAAGAGAAAAAGATTATACTTTATTGTGTATTTAATAATTAAATCTGATTTATTGTATATATCTTAAAAACAAGGAGGTAAATTAAAGGTTTAATGCAAAAAATTAGGTAATAAAATAAAGACAGTATTCAGTGTTCTTGTGTCCGTCACACCAGTAAATATGAGAAGTGTGTGTTTTTGTACAGCTGCTGAACTGACTTCAGTCACTGTGACCATCGAGCACAGTAATAAACAGCAGAATCTTCAGTCTTCAGACTGTTCATCTGCAGATTCAGCTGCGCTCTGTTGTTGTCTCTGGAGATGATAAACCGGCCTTTGACTGACTCAGAGTAGTACGTGCTGCCCCCACCATTGCTGATACTACTGATCCACTCCAGTCCTTTTCCAGGAGCCTGTCTGACCCAGACCATCCAGTAGTCACTGAATGTGAATCCAGAGGCTGAACAGGTCAGTGTGTGAGATTCTCCTGGTCTTTTAACCACTGGTTCAGACTGTGTCAGAGTCTGAGCATCAACACCTGTTGACAAGAGGAAACATGAAGATAATCAGCTGATGACAAAAGTAAAAGTCTGTGAACAATCAGGATGAGTGAAGATCTTCACCTGCCCAGCAGATGGTTAGAAGCAGCAGTCCTGTCCTACAGTCCATCATGTTAAACTGTGTGTCCACTCCTCTCTGTCCTCCTGTCTGCTCTCACATAAGTAGACGTGGAGCACATCTGAGTTTTGCATCAACTCCTCCTCAGCACACAAGTGGATTTGATTGTGGTTGCTCCTCCTCGTTGGTTGATGTGTGTTTATGATCTCAGAGATTTCTTTTTAGTTCTACTGATGGTTTAACAGTGGTCCCAGTACTGAGCGCTGAAGGACCCCGCAGATCACCCTCATCTTGGTCCATCAATCTACAAATATAATTTTGAAAGCAGAACAAAACATCTTTATTGTTTTTATAGGTTCTTTCAGACTACCAGCATAGTTGTTACTGGGAGAGTCGCCGTCACTCAGCAGCATCAGGAAGCACCAGAACTCACAGGACGGGCAGAGAGTGAGCAGCAGCAGAGAGAGTGTGTTCATCATCATCCTGATGATGGAGATGTGAGCCGCCGTGCAGGAAGATTCTCTTTGGAGGAAACACATTCGTGTTTCTCTGACAACTTGTTACATGTGACAAGTTGATGGTTGTGGCTGCTCCCTCTGAAACTTCTTTGTTTTCATGACAGCCCAGTTCAGACCAGAGCATTTCGTCAAGATTCCTTTTTCCCAAAGTTTTGAATCTGTGAGTTTCAAAGTTTCACCTGCGTTTGTTTTGAGTCAACGTAGACGAAGAGACCTTACATGTGAAAGTCAGACAGTGACCAGTCTGAAAAACTAATAAGTCTGGCTGGATGAGACCAACGCAGTCGACACACGTGGAAATGAAATCCATAATTTTCTCTGATTCATACAAACACAAACAGTAGTGAAGAATGAAGGAAAACACATGGGAATTTTTCAATTGAAGCCATTCCTGGTGTGATGTCGCCCCCTCTGGTGATGTTGTGGTGATGCTCTGAGGGGTTTTTGTTCAGCTCTACTGATGCTTTGTGTTATTGTGTCTCTGGCACGTAGGGTCACGGAGGTCCCCTACGTTGGCCACCTGATCACTGACCAGGGTGTTAAGCCTGACCTCTCACGTTTATACCAGGTTACAGTGAGATCACGGCTGCCCTGCATGAGCTGTTGTGGTAGGATGTGGACTGGTGCTGGCTGGAGCCCCACACAGCAGCATTCACTAAACTGAAGGACATTATTGCCAGCCCCGCGGTGCTGAGATACTTTGATGTTCACCAACCAGTTGTACTGCTGATGCCTCACAGCATGGCCTGGGCGCTGTCTGCGTCCAAAATGACAGGCCGGTGGCTTTTGCTTCCAGGGCCCTCCACAGAGACTGAATCACACTACGCTCAAATTGAGAAGGCGCTCTTGGCTCGTCTATGCCTGCACAAAGTTCCATCACTACATATATGGCCGTGCCATGAATGTTGAAACTGACCACCAACCTCTCATCACCATACTGACAAAGCCGCTGCACACTGCCTCTGCACGTATACAGCGGATGATGCTTCGCCTCCAGCGGTCCTACCTCAGTGTTGTTTACAAGAGGGGCAGAGAGCTCTATGTCACTGCCCACCCGGCACACCTGCCCTCCACTGACCAGTCTGTGGAGTTGGAGGACTATGAAGTGATGGTTGTGGAGGTTCTCTCCTCACATAGGGTCGAGGAACTGAAACGCGAGACACTGGCTGACCCCGTGTGCAGGCGTCTCTCACAGGTTGTTGCTGCTGGCTGGCCCGCCACATTCAAGGAGTTGCCACGGGATTTAAGGCCGTTCTACGCCATGAGAGAGGAAATTACAACTCTCGACGGCTTGCTCCTCCGCGGCCAGCGTTTCATCATCCCGCACTCCCTGCAGCGCTACTACGTACAGCAGCTGCACCAGGGCCACCCCGGGCTCGAGGCCACAAAGCGCAGAGCTAGGGAGACCATGTGTTGGCCAACTGTCTACACTGATATTGAAAGAGAAGTGTCCACGTGCCCCCTGCAATGCTCTCAGACCGCATCAACCCAAAGAGCCCCTCCCACCACACACAGTCCCTGACCTGCCACGGTCCCTCACTGCGGTGGACGTTTTGAATGGGAGGGACGAGGAGCATCTGGTACTTGTTGGTTCTTACTCCGGATGGTTTGAAATAGACAGACTCACTGGAACAACAAGTGCCACCTTGATCACTAAACTTAAACGCCACTTTGCCACTCATGGAGTGCCACAACAGCTCATGACAGACAACGCAGCCTCCTTCACAAGCAGAGAGTTCCAAGAATTTGCCTCTTTGCTTGCCTCTTTCTTTTTGGTTTAGCTCGTTTGGTTTTGCATCTTTTAGCTTTGTCTGCCTGTTTGCCTCCTGCCTGCTCCTTGCTTCAGTCTGTTTTAGTGTAGGTCTGTGTGCGTATTCTCACTGTTTGGTTGCTCCATTTGGACAGTTTTTTAGAGTTAGCGTGTTTGGGTTGTGAGTGTGTGCCGCCTCCATCGTCACCCAGGCCAAAGGAGAGGGTGCGGAATAGCTGCAACAGGGTGCTGAGGGTCTGCTAAGCTCGTTTGATTGTGTGTTATTTTGTTTGTGTGTGGTGATATTGTGGAACTTCTTTGAGTTTGCAGAGCCTTGTCCTACTTACCCTTCCTTTGCCTCTACTAACGACGATGTCATTGTGACTGGTTGGCATGGCTCACTGTTAAGACCCACTGCATGAACTGGACATTTTTTTGTAAATATGAGGATTAATTATTGAAGACCTTTTTTAAAAAAAAACTGAAAATATTAAATAAATATTGTGTACGAATACTATTGCCTGTATTCATTTGTGCGAGGGACCTGCACATGGGTGTTTCTTGGGAAACCCTAGCAGAGGAGTTGTGAAGAAAGGAAATTTTTAGGTGAAAGTCCTAAGGTGGCGTTGTCGGTGACTGAATCGAGTCCTCTGTCCCTGCTACTTGCAACACTGAAATAAACAAACCACACTGTTGCCACACATGTTCACTTAAAGAGACATTTACTTGAGAAGGGGGATGTAGACTGTGTGGCGGTTGCCACGGTTACGGCCGTGGCATATAACGTGGTGACCGCTGGGGATGCTGGGAGAAGAACATTAGTCTGCCAGAAAGTGTGTGTGAGTTTGCCTCATGTCGGAGCTACAATAAAGTACCATCGTGCCATACAGAGAGACTCTTTATTGTGCCACGCACTTCTACAGTTGGGAGGTTTGTGGATTCCAGATTCCATTCAGACAGTTATTGAAATACAAACATTTCCAAGACAGAGTAAGTAAAAATGTTTCTTTAAATAACTGTAATAAAATAAATAAAGAATTCTGAACATGGGTGATCAAATAAATGCGTATTTTTTCGAAACAAAATTGAAAACTGCTTCATTTTTAAAGGTTTTCATGA
>CAJVRN010000095.1:1382500-1492940 GCA_911728415.1 Lagocephalus sceleratus | reverse complement strand
ACATGACGGAAATATCAGGAATGCATGTCCGAGTCTTCATGTCCCGTGTTCGGCGGTCACCTTGGTTTCACGAATTTGAAAAAAGTCATATAATTTTTAAAAGAAAAGTTAAAACTATTTCAGCTCACCTTATGTAATTCAACATTGTGCACATAAGCAAACATAATTCTAGCAGTCCTTTGCAATCCTGTGGAATAAAACCCACCTTCCCTCGGTCTGAAACAGCTGTTTTGGCAAAAGTGCACTAATATGAAAAAAGTAATTTACTAATATGAAAAAGTAATTTTTTTTCCAATAATTCATGAACGTGAAAAAAGTCATATAATTTTAAAAGGAAAGTTAAAAAACGGGTTGTTTTCACTTCACCTTATGTAATTCAACATTCTGCACGCAAGCAAACATGAATTTACGCAGTCCTCTGCAGTACTGTGGAATAATTCACGAATGTGAAAAAAGTCATATACCGGTAATTTTAAATGAAAGTTAAATAACGTTTTTTCAATTCACCTTATGTAATTCAACGTTTGACACATAAGCAAACATGAATTTATGCAGTCCTTTTCAGTACTGTGGAATAAAACACACTGTGGTCAAAACCCACCTTCCCTTGGTCTGAAACAACTGCTTTAGCAAAAGTGCACTAATGTGAAAAAGTCATTTAATTTTAAAAGGAAAGTTAAAAAACTGGTTGTTTTCACTTCATCTTATGTAATTCCATGTTTTGGACACAGTCAAATATGAATTTACGCAGAACTGTGCAGTGCTGTGGAATAATTCACGAATGTGAAAAAGTGATTTAATTTTAAAAGGAAAGTTAAAAACGGGTTATTTTCATTTCAGCTTACGTATTTCAAGGTTTTGCACACAGGCAAACATTGATTTTACGCAGAACTGTGCAGTACTGTGGAATAATTCACTAATGTGAAAAAGTCATATAATTTTAAAGGAAAGTTAAAAAACGGGTTGTTTTCACTTTCCTTATGTAATTCAACATTGTACACACAAGCAAACATGAATTTATGCAGTCCTGTGCAGTACTGTGGAATAAAACACACTTTGTCAGAAACCACCTTTTCTCGGTCTCGGTTTCTTTGCCTGTGTGAATTACAATGTTGAATTACATGAGGTGGAGTGAAAACAACCCATTTTTTAACTTTCCTTTTAAAATTAAATCCCTTTTTTCACATTCGTGCACTTTTGCCAAAACAGCTGTTTTCAGACCGAGATAAGGTGGTTTTTGACAAAGTGTGTTTTATTCCACAGTACTGCACAGGACTGCGTAAATTCATGTTTGCTTATGTGTCAAACGTTGAATTACATAAGGTGAAGTGAAAAAAAAAACGTTATTTAACTTTCATTTTAAAATTATATGACTTTTTTCACATTAGTGAATTATTCCACAGTACTGCACAGGACTGCGTAAATTCATGTTTGCTTACGTGCAGAATGTTGAATGACATAAGATTAACTGAAAACAACTCGTTTTTTAACTTTCCTTTTAAAATAAAATCAGTTTTTTCACATTAGTGCACTTTTGCCAAAACAGCTGTTTCAGACCGAGATAAGGTGGTTTTTGACAAAGTGTGTTTTATTCCACAGTACTGCACAGGACTGCGTAAATTCATGTTTGCTTGTGTGTACAATGTTGAATTACATAAGGTGAAGTGAAAAAAACGTTATTTAACTTTCATTTTAAAATTATATGACTTTTTTCACATTAGTGAATTATTCCACAGTACTGCACAGGACTGCGTAAATTCATGTTTGCTTACGTGCAGAATGTTGAATTCATAAGGAATGAAAACAACCCGTTATTTTAACTTTCCTTTTAAAATTAAAATCACTTTTTTCACATTCGTGCACTTTTAGACCAGATAAGGTGTTTTACAAATGTTTTATTCCACAGTACTGCACAGGACTGCGTAAATTCATGTTTGCTTACGTGCAGAATGTTGAATGCCATAAGATTAAACTGAAAACAACTCGTTTTTTTAACTTTCCTTTTAAAATTAAATCAGTTTTTTCACATTAGTGCACTTTTGCCAAAACAGCTGTTTCAGACCGAGATAAGGTGGTTTTTGACAAAGTGTGTTTTATTCCACAGTACTGCACAGGACTGCGTAAATTCATGTTTGCTTGTGTGTCACAATGTTGAATTACATAAGGTGAAGTGAAAAAAACGTTATTTAACTTTCATTTTAAAATTATATGACTTTTTTTCACATTAGTGAATTATTCCACAGTACTGCACAGGACTGCGTAAATTCATGTTTGCTTACGTGCAGAATGTTGAATTCCATAAGAAATTAACTGAAAACAACTCGTTTTTTAACTTTCCTTTTAAAATTAAATCAGTTTTTTTCACATTAGTGCACTTTTGCCAAAACAGCTGTTTCAGACCGAGATAAGGTGGTTTTTGACAAAGTGTGTTTTATTCCACAGTACTGCACAGGACTGCGTAAATTCATGTTTGCTTGTGTGTACAATGTTGAATTACATAAGGTGAAGTGAAAAAAAAACGTTATTTAACTTTCATTTTAAAATTATATGACTTTTTTCACATTAGTGAATTATTCCACAGTACTGCACAGGACTGCGTAAATTCATGTTTGCTTACGTGCAGAATGTTGAATTCCATAAGATTAACTGAAAACAACCCGTTTTTTAACTTTCCATTTAAAATTAAATCACTTTTTTCACATTCGTGCACTTTTGCCAAAACAGCTGTTTCAGACCGAGATAAGGTGGTTTTTGACAAAGTGTGTTTTATTCCACAGTACTGCACAGGACTGCGTAAATTCATGTTTGCTTACGTGCAGAATGTTGAATTCCATAAGATTAACTGAAAACAACCCGTTTTTTAACTTTCCTTTTAAAATTAAATCACTTTTTTCACATTAGTGCACTTTTGCCAAAACAGCTGTTTCAGACCGAGATAAGGTGGTTTTTGACAAAGTGTGTTTTATTCCACAGTACTGCACAGGACTGCGTAAATTCATGTTTGCTTGTGTGTACAATGTTGAATTACATAAGGTGAAGTGAAAAAAAAACGTTATTTAACTTTCATTTTAAAATTATATGACTTTTTTCACATTAGTGAATTATTCCACAGTACTGCACAAGACTGCGTAAATTCATGTTTGCTGACGTGCAGAATGTTGAATTCCATAAGATTAACTGAAAACAACCCGTTTTTTGACTTTCCATTTAAACTTAAATCACTTTTTTCACATTCGTGCACTTTTGCCAAAACAGCTGTTTCAGACCGAGATAAGGTGGTTTTTGACAAAGTGTGTTTTATTCCACAGTACTGCACAGGACTGCGTAAATTCATGTTTGCTTATGTGTCAAACGTTGAATTACATAAGGTGAAGTGAAAAAAAAACGTTATTTAACTTTCATTTTAAAATTATATGACTTTTTTTCACATTAGTGAATTATTCCACAGTACTGCGTAAATTCATGTTTGCTTACGTGCAGAATGTTGAATGACAAGATAAACTGAAAATAACTCGGTTTTTAACTTTCCTTTTAAAAGCAAATCAGTTTTTTCACATTCGTGCACTTTTGCCAAAACAGCTGTTTCAGACCGAGACAAGGTGGTTTTTGACAAAGTGTGTTTTATTCCACAGTACTGCACAGGACTGCGTAAATTCATGTTTGCTTGTGTGTACAATGTTGAATTACATAAGGTGAAAATATTCCTTAAAATAATCACTTTCTCAAGGTGGTTTTCACAGTTTCAGACATCATGTTTGCTTGTGTGTACAAACTTACATGAAGTGAAAAAAACGTTATTTAACTTTCATTTTAAAATTATATGACTTTTTTCACATTAGTGAATTATTCCACAGTACTGCACAGGACTGCGTAAATTCATGTTTGCCTACGTGCAGAATGTTGAATTCCATAAGATTAACTGAAAACAACTCGTTTTTTAACTTTCCTTTTAAAATAAAATCAGTTTTTTCACATTAGTGCACTTTTGCCAAAACAGCTGTTTCAGACCGAGATAAGGTGGTTTTTGACAAAGTGTGTTTTATTCCACAGTACTGCACAGGACTGCGTAAATTCATGTTTGCTTGTGTGTACAATGTTGAATTACATAAGGTGAAGTGAAAAAAAACGTTATTTAACTTTCATTTTAAAATTATATGACTTTTTTCACATTAGTGAATCATTCCACAGTACTGCACAGGACTGCGTAAATTCATGTTTGCCTACGTGCAGAATGTTGAATTCCATAAGATTAACTGAAAACAACCCGTTTTTTAACTTTCCTTTTAAAATAAAATCAGTTTTTTCACATTCGTGCACTTTTGCCAAAACAGCTGTTTCAGACCGAGATAAGGTGGTTTTTGACAAAGTGTGTTTTATTCCACAGTACTGCACAGGACTGCGTAAATTCATGTTTGCTTGTGTGTACAATGTTGAATTACATAAGGTGAAGTGAAAAAAAACGTTATTTAACTTTCATTTTAAAATTATATGACTTTTTTCACATTAGTGAATTATTCCACAGTACTGCACAGGACTGCGTAAATTCATGTTTGCTTACGTGCAGAATGTTGAATTCCATAAGATTAACTGAAAACAACCCGTTTTTTAACTTTCCTTTTAAAATAAAATCAGTTTTTTCACATTAGTGCACTTTTGCCAAAACAGCTGTTTCAGACCGAGATAAGGTGGTTTTTGACAAAGTGTGTTTTATTCCACAGTACTGCACAGGACTGCGTAAATTCATGTTTGCTTGTGTGTACAATGTTGAATTACATAAGGTGAAGTGAAAAAAAAACGTTATTTAACTTTCATTTTAAAAATTATATGACTTTTTTCACATTAGTGAATTATTCCACAGTACTGCACAGGACTGCGTAAATTCATGTTTGCTTACGTGCAGAATGTTGAATTCCATAAGATTAACTGAAAACAACTCGTTTTTTAACTTTCCTTTTAAAATAAATCAGTTTTTTCACATTAGTGCACTTTTGCCAAAACAGCTGTTTCAGACCGAGATAAGGTGGTTTTTGACAAAGTGTGTTTTATTCCACAGTACTGCACAGGACTGCGTAAATTCATGTTTGCTTGTGTGTACAATGTTGAATTACATAAGGTGAAGTGAAAAAAAGACTTTATTTAACTTTCATTTTAAAATTATATGACTTTTTTCACATTAGTGAATCATTCCACAGTACTGCACAGGACTGCGTAAATTCATGTTTGCCTACGTGCAGAATGTTGAATTCCATAAGATTAACTGAAAACAACCCGTTTTTTAACTTTCCTTTTAAAATAAAATCAGTTTTTTCACATTAGTGCACTTTTGCCAAAACAGCTGTTTCAGACCGAGATAAGGTGGTTTTTGACAAAGTGTGTTTTATTCCACAGTACTGCACAGGACTGCGTAAATTCATGTTTGCTTGTGTGTACAATGTTGAATTACATAAGGTGAAGTGAAAAAAAACGTTATTTAACTTTCATTTTAAAATTATATGACTTTTTTCACATTAGTGAATTATTCCACAGTACTGCACAGGACTGCGTAAATTCATGTTTGCTTACGTGCAGAATGTTGAATTCCATAAGATTAACTGAAAACAACCCGTTTTTTAACTTTCCTTTTAAAATTAAATCACTTTTTTCACATTCGTGCACTTTTGCCAAAACAGCTGTTTCAGACCGAGATAAGGTGGTTTTTGACAAAGTGTGTTTTATTCCACAGTACTGCACAGGACTGCGTAAATTCATGTTTGCTTGTGTGTACAATGTTGAATTACATAAGGTGAAGTGAAAAAAACGTTATTTAACTTTCATTTTAAAATTATATGACTTTTTTCACATTAGTGAATTATTCCACAGTACTGCACAGGACTGCGTAAATTCATGTTTGCTGACGTGCAGAATGTTGAATTCCATAAGATTAACTGAAAACAACCCGTTTTTTAACTTTCCATTTAAAATTAAATCACTTTTTTCACATTCGTGCACTTTTGCCAAAACAGCTGTTTCAGACCGAGATAAGGTGGTTTTTGACAAAGTGTGTTTTATTCCACAGTACTGCACAGGACTGCGTAAATTCATGTTTGCTTGTGTGTAAAACGTTGAATTACATAAGGTGAAGTGAAAAAAAACGTTATTTAACTTTCATTTTAAAATTATATGACTTTTTTTCACATTAGTGAATTATTCCACAGTACTGCACAGGACTGCGTAAATTCATGTTTGCTTACGTGCAGAATGTTGAATTCCATAAGATTAACTGAAAACAACCCGTTTTTTAACTTTCCTTTTAAAATTAAATCAGTTTTTTCACATTAGTGCACTTTTGCCAAAACAGCTGTTTCAGACCGAGATAAGGTGGTTTTTGACAAAGTGTGTTTTATTCCACAGTACTGCACAGGACTGCGTAAATTCATGTTTGCTTGTGTGTACAATGTTGAATTACATAAGGTGAAGTGAAAAAAAAACGTTATTTAACTTTCATTTTAAAATTATATGACTTTTTTCACATTAGTGAATTATTCCACAGTACTGCACAGGACTGCGTAAATTCATGTTTGCTTACGTGCAGAATGTTGAATTCCATAAGATTAACTGAAAACAACTCGTTTTTTAACTTTCCTTTTAAAATTAAATCAGTTTTTTTCACATTAGTGCACTTTTGCCAAAACAGCTGTTTCAGACCGAGATAAGGTGGTTTTTGACAAAGTGTGTTTTATTCCACAGTACTGCACAGGACTGCGTAAATTCATGTTTGCTTGTGTGTACAATGTTGAATTACATAAGGTGAAGTGAAAAAAAAACGTTATTTAACTTTCATTTTAAAATTATATGACTTTTTTCACATTAGTGAATTATTCCACAGTACTGCACAGGACTGCGTAAATTCATGTTTGCTGACGTGCAGAATGTTGAATTCCATAAGATTAACTGAAAACAACCCGTTTTTTAACTTTCCATTTAAAATTAAATCACTTTTTTCACATTCGTGCACTTTTGCCAAAACAGCTGTTTCAGACCGAGATAAGGTGGTTTTTGACAAAGTGTGTTTTATTCCACAGTACTGCACAGGACTGCGTAAATTCATGTTTGCTTGTGTGTACAATGTTGAATTACATAAGGTGAAGTGAAAAAAAAACGTTATTTAACTTTCATTTTAAAATTATATGACTTTTTTCACATTAGTGAATTATTCCACAGTACTGCACAGGACTGCGTAAATTCATGTTTGCTTACGTGCAGAATGTTGAATTCCATAAGATTAACTGAAAACAACCCGTTTTTTAACTTTCCTTTTAAAATAAAATCAGTTTTTTTCACATTAGTGCACTTTTGCCAAAACAGCTGTTTCAGACCGAGATAAGGTGGTTTTTGACAAAGTGTGTTTTATTCCACAGTACTGCACAGGACTGCGTAAATTCATGTTTGCTTGTGTGTACAATGTTGAATTACATAAGGTGAAGTGAAAAAAAACGTTATTTAACTTTCATTTTAAAATTATATGACTTTTTTCACATTAGTGAATTATTCCACAGTACTGCACAGGACTGCGTAAATTCATGTTTGCTTACGTGCAGAATGTTGAATTCCATAAGATTAACTGAAAACAACCCGTTTTTTAACTTTCCTTTTAAAATAAAATCAGTTTTTTCACATTAGTGCACTTTTGCCAAAACAGCTGTTTCAGACCGAGATAAGGTGGTTTTTGACAAAGTGTGTTTTATTCCACAGTACTGCACAGGACTGCGTAAATTCATGTTTGCTTGTGTGTACAATGTTGAATTACATAAGGTGAAGTGAAAAAAAACGTTATTTAACTTTCATTTTAAAATTATATGACTTTTTTCACATTAGTGAATTATTCCACAGTACTGCACAGGACTGCGTAAATTCATGTTTGCTTACGTGCAGAATGTTGAATTCCATAAGATTAACTGAAAACAACCCGTTTTTTAACTTTCCATTTAAAATTAAATCACTTTTTTTCACATTCGTGCACTTTTGCCAAAACAGCTGTTTCAGACCGAGATAAGGTGGTTTTTGACAAAGTGTGTTTTATTCCACAGTACTGCACAGGACTGCGTAAATTCATGTTTGCTTGTGTGTACAATGTTGAATTACATAAGGTGAAGTGAAAAAAAGACGTTATTTAACTTTCATTTTAAAATTATATGACTTTTTTCACATTAGTGAATTATTCCACAGTACTGCACAGGACTGCGTAAATTCATGTTTGCCTACGTGCAGAATGTTGAATACCATAAGATTAACTGAAAACAACCCGTTTTTTAACTTTCCTTTTAAAATAAAATCAGTTTTTTCACATTAGTGCACTTTTGCCAAAACAGCTGTTTCAGACCGAGATAAGGTGGTTTTTGACAAAGTGTGTTTTATTCCACAGTACTGCACAGGACTGCGTAAATTCATGTTTGCTTGTGTGTACAATGTTGAATTACATAAGGTGAAGTGAAAAAAAACGTTATTTAACTTTCATTTTAAAATTATATGACTTTTTTCACATTAGTGAATTATTCCACAGTACTGCACAAGACTGCGTAAATTCATGTTTGCTTACGTGCAGAATGTTGAATTCCATAAGATTAACTGAAAACAACCCGTTTTTTAACTTTCCTTTTAAACTTAAATCAGTTTTTTTCACATTCGTGCACTTTTGCCAAAACAGCTGTTTCAGACCGAGATAAGGTGGTTTTTGACAAAGTGTGTTTTATTCCACAGTACTGCACAGGACTGCGTAAATTCATGTTTGCTTATGTGTACAATGTTGAATTACATAAGGTGAAGTGAAAAAAAAACGTTATTTAACTTTCATTTTAAAATTATATGACTTTTTTCACATTAGTGAATTATTCCACAGTATACTGAAAAAACGTAATAACATTAGTGAATATTCCACAGTACTCGAAATTCATGTTTGCTTACGTGCAGAATGTTGAATTCCATAAGATTAACTGAAAACAACCCGTTTTTTAACTTTCCTTTTAAAATTAAATCAGTTTTTTTACATTAGTGCACTTTTGCCAAAACAGCTGTTTCAGACCGAGATAAGGTGGTTTTTGACAAAGTGTGTTTTATTCCACAGTACTGCACAGGACTGCGTAAATTCATGTTTGCTTATGTGTCAAACGTTGAATTACATAAGGTGAAGTGAAAAAAAACGTTATTTAACTTTCATTTTAAAATTATATGACTTTTTTCACATTAGTGAATTATTCCACAGTACTGCACAGGACTGCGTAAATTCATGTTTGCTTACGTGCAGAATGTTGAATTCCATAAGATTAACTGAAAACAACCCGTTTTTTAACTTTCCTTTTAAACTTAAATCACTTTTTTCACATTCGTGCACTTTTGCCAAAACAGCTGTTTCAGACCGAGATAAGGTGGTTTTTGACAAAGTGTGTTTTATTCCACAGTACTGCACAGGACTGCGTAAATTCATGTTTGCTTATGTGTACAATGTTGAATTACATAAGGTGAAGTGAAAAAAAACGTTATTTAACTTTCATTTTAAAATTATATGACTTTTTTCACATTACTGAATTATTCCACAGGACTGCGTAAATTCATGCTTGCTTACGTGCAGAATGTTGAATAACATAAGATAAACTGAAAATAACCCGTTTTTTAACTTTCCTTTTAAAATTAAATCACTTTTTTCACATTAGTGCACTTTTGCCAAAACAGCTGTTTCAGACCGAGATAAGGTGGTTTTTGACAAAGTGTGTTTTATTCCACAGTACTGCACAGGACTGCGTAAATTCATGTTTGCTTATGTGTAAAACGTTGAATTACATAAGGAGAAGTGAAAAAAAAACGTTATTTAACTTTCATTTTAAAATTATATGACTTTTTTCACATTAGTGAATTATTCCACAGTACTGCACAGGACTGCGTAAATTCATGTTTGCTTACGTGCAGAATGTTGAATTACATAAGATTAACTGAAAACAACTCGTTTTTTTAACTTTCCTTTTAAAATCAAATCAGTTTTTTCACATTAGTGCACTTTTGCCAAAACAGCTGTTTCAGACCGAGATAAGGTGTTTTTTGACAAAGTGTGTTTTATTCCACAGTACTGCACAGGACTGCGTAAATTCATGTTTGCTTGTGTGTACAATGTTGAATTACATAAGGTGAAGTGAAAAAAAAACGTTATTTAACTTTCATTTTAAAATGATATGACTTTTTCACATTAGTGAATTATTCCACAGTACTGCACAGGACTGCGTAAATTCATGTTTGCTTACGTGCAGAATGTTGAATGACATAAGATAAACTGAAAACAACTCGTTTTTTAACTTTCCTTTTAAAATCAAATCAGTTTTTTTCACATTAGTGCACTTTTGCCAAAACAGCTGTTTCAGACCGAGATAAGGTGGTTTTTGACAAAGTGTGTTTTATTCCACAGTACTGCACAGGACTGCGTAAATTCATGTTTGCTTATGTGTCAAACGTTGAATTACATAAGGAGAAGTGAAAAAAAACGTTATTTAACTTTCATTTTAAAATTATATGACTTTTTTCACATTAGTGAATTATTCCACAGTACTGCACAGGACTGCGTAAATTCATGTTTGCTTACGTGCAGAATGTTGAATTCCATAAGATTAACTGAAAACAACACGTTTTTTAACTTTCCTTTTAAAATTAAATCACTTTTTTCACATTAGTGCACTTTTGCCAAAACAGCTGTTTCAGACCGAAATAAGGTGGTTTTTGACAAAGTGTGTTTTATTCCACAGTACTGCACAGGACTGCGTAAATTCATGTTTGCTTGTGTGTACAATGTTGAATTACATAAGGTGAAGTGAAAAAAAACGTTATTTAACTTTCATTTTAAAATTATATGACTTTTTTTCACATTAGTGAATTATTCCACAGTACTGCACAGGACTGTGTAAATTCATGTTTGCTTACGTGCAGAATGTTGAATTCCATAAGATTAACTGAAAACAACCCGTTTTTTAACTTTCCATTTAAAATTAAATCACTTTTTTCACATTCGTGCACTTTTGCCAAAACAGCTGTTTCAGACCGAGATAAGGTGGTTTTTGACAAAGTGTGTTTTATTCCACAGTACTGCACAGGACTGCGTAAATTCATGTTTGCTTGTGTGTACAATGTTGAATTACATAAGGTGAAGTGAAAAAAACGTTATTTAACTTTCATTTTAAAATTATATGACTTTTTTCACATTAGTGAATTATTCCACAGTACTGCACAGGACTGCGTAAATTCATGTTTGCTTACGTGCAGAATGTTGAATTCCATAAGATTAACTGAAAACAACCCGTGTTTTAACTTTCCATTTAAAATTAAATCACTTTTTTCACATTCGTGCACTTTTGCCAAAACAGCTGTTTCAGACCGAAATAAGGTGGTTTTTGACAAAGTGTGTTTTATTCCACAGTACTGCACAGGACTGCGTAAATTCATGTTTGCTTATGTGTCAAACGTTGAATTACATAAGGAGAAGTGAAAAAAAAACGTTATTTAACTTTCATTTTAAAATTATATGACTTTTTTTCACATTAGTGAAATATTCCACAGTACTGCGTAAATTCATGTTTGCTTACGTGCAGAATGTTGAATGACATAAGATAAACTGACAACAACTCGTTTTTTAACTTTCCTTTTAAAATCAAATCAGTTTTTTCACATTAGTGCACTTTTGCCAAAACTTAGTTTCTACAACAGGGGTCGGAAACCTTTTTGACACAGAGAACCATGAGAGCAAAATATTTGGAATTTTATTTCAGTGAGAGCCATATAATACATTTAAGACTGAATTCAACTAAATGTGAGTATAATAAGAATCTGAATTCATTCTTTTAAATAATAATACTCATCATTAATGCGACTTCTGGCGTGGTGCTGCATGGATTTGCTGTTGGCTTTGTAGTCTGGTTGGTACTTGGTGAAGTTAAGCTCCATGCAGGCGTTGAGGCTTTCATCAGTTAAACGCGATTGTAAGTTGGACTTGATGTTTTTAAGATGTGAGAATGACTGCTTGCATGCATATGTAGATCCAAACATGGTCAATACAGCAATACTCACACGCTTTAGTGTGTGGTATGTGACAGGAAGCGCGTTCCAAGTTTTGATCATCACCCTGGTCTTCGGGTTTTCTCATTTCTGTCCACAAGTGCTTGCTCGCCAACTCAAATCTTCATTCAGTGACATGAATTTATTCATCCACATTCATTTTTGGGGGTTTAGAACGGATTAGGGCATTTACATGGGAAATGCATCTGTACTTACTAATTTTCAGGTTACGAAACAACTTCTGGAACCAATTAATTGCATAGGTAGAGGTCCCACTGTATAACTATAGCTGTCTCCAACTAAGATCATCCAATTCTCCCATGCTCTTACCTGACTTAGCTAGCTGGTCAGCTCCGCTATCATCAGCTGCGCTATCATTATTATTATTATCATCAGCTCCGCTATCATCAGCTCCGCTATCATTATTATTATTATCATCAGCTCCGCTATCATCAGCTGCGTTATCATCAGCTCCGCTATCATCAGCTGCGCTATCATTATTATTATTATTATCATCAGCTCCGCTATCATCAGCTCCGGTAACGTCAGCTCGCCTCGCTGTCTCCATTTGGCCGCAAAATACACAATAAACACTGAAAGTAAATTGAAAAGTCAATAACATTCAAATGGTGTGCGACATGAACTACAAAGAATGAGCACTGGATACAGCGCTTTCATTTACCTGCAATGAAACACGTCAAATCCAAGTCTGGATTGGCGGGTGTAAACATAGTAAAGATCTTTACGGCAGTCTTCCTCTACGTTCTGACCTGAACTGTGACCACTTTACCGTCCTTGCCTGTGATATGATATGGCGTTGCTTCGTATGCTACATATTTGTGCCATTGACTCTGAAACAACTTTTGAGTCACATTAATACCATGCATAGTCGCAGCCCTGCCTTTCGTGTCGTGTGCGGGATTGGTGGCTGTCCACTTGATTACTGGGTGTATAACTCTTTCTATTATCACGTGAAGCGGACGCTCGCACAACATCTTCTCCATATTGAAGCGGCGGAAGACAGACTCGCCACGATGCACGAGGGCTCGAGCACCGTCATTCCAGTGGTAAGTCATTATATAAGCTAAAATGTAACATTTATTTAGGTCGACTGTGCCTGATCCAAGCACGCCTACTATTTGCTTTTGTCCAGGACAGGCTCAGGCTGTAATGTTAAGATGAAGTAGTAGCAGTGTTAAAAATAATGCGTTACTGTAATTCCACTGCTTGTCAGTAACGAGTAATCGAACCAGTAACGCAAATGCAAATCCTGCTGCTGCAGCAGTCGGAACCCAACTAATTTTAAATGCAGCAACTGATAAATGAATTCACTTATTTGATTACTAGTTTAATTTGTTTAGTTAACTTATTAGTTATGTAATTCAGTTGCCAGACTTCATTGAAAGATTAGTCATTTAAACAACAAACGAAAAATGACAGGTTATCACTCAACAGTCAAGCATAGAGGCTGTAATATTTGTATTATTAGCTTATCATTAACAAAGTTATAACTGGCAGGTGAGACATGTCTTCATAACAGTGTGTTACAGGAAGTTGACTCCTTATAGATTACTGGAATACAATTTCAGTTCAGAGGCCTTTACTAATGTTAATTCGGGTACGGGTACAAAGAAATACAGATTTTTTTTCTAATGCTGTCAAAGCCATTGTTTTTGTAGGACTGTTGTTTTTAACATACTCAAAATAAAGACACCAATCAGTATAAATGTGCCCATTTTGTACCTTTTTATAGGAAGAAATCTAGGAAGAAATTCATGCATTCCTCTCTGTCTTCTTTAAATCCACTCTGAAAGAGATTAACACCAAAAAAAACTATTAAAACAGGGAAAATATTGCCATTTGTAGGTAGCACCACCAGACATCTACCTAGCTAGCTTACCCAGGTAGATGTCTGGTGGTGCTACCTACAAATGGCAATATTTTCCTTGTTGTCATTACAGGCAATGTAATGACATTGAAAAGGCAAATACTGACTTTCTGAAAGACAATCTAAAAATGACATATGGCATAAACAGGAGAAGCAAATTAACAGAATTCCCTCACTTTGATCTAATCAATCAAACTCCACAAGACATCATGCATGAAGGTGTTGCCCCATATGAAAACAAATGTCTTTTAAAGCATCTTGTACTGTCAGGTCATATGGACTTGGATGTATTAAACAGTGCAATTACTTGCTTCCCTTATTCTCCTGTGGATGCAAGGGATAAGCCTTGTCCCATATCTGTCAATACTCTGTCATCAAATGACAGTAAATTGAAACAGTCAGCTGGGCAGATGCTGGTTTTGTTAAATATTCTGCCATTTCTCATTGACAAAATTGGAGAAAAGGATTACACACAAATGCTACTCAAGTTGTTCAAGATAGTCAAAATTCTGTTTTCACCTATTATTTCTCTCTCAACTCTTTCAAGGCTGAAGCTTTTTTTTGCCCCTATCTTCTTTACATATCACATGTATATGGTTTGATGGAAATGTAATCGCCACACACTCACTTAAATCTTACTCTTTGGGTGATTTGTCTTATATTAAGTGTGATGAGACATTTTGACTAGAAATTAGAAAAATACACTTGGCAAGATTTTGAGTTTTTGCAGTTCTCTATAGTGTGCTGACCGCAGGATGTGTGTTCTACAAAGGGAGTCTGTTTCAGGCCTTTGATAGTGGGTGGGATATAATAAGAAACAACCATACTTATTAATGTATAGATTGGGAAATGGGTTGGATCGAGGCTGTGTTTGATGAGTCAGCGTGATTAACGCTATGTGTGCATTCTTCCGCAAGTGTCGTGGGCCATAGGAAGGAAATATATAATATTGAGCAATCTAGGGTTCTAAGTTATAACAAACTCGGACAGAGACTGCTGCCAGCTTTATCTGCAGCTCCTGTGTCCCCATGCATAATCAATAAGACAGTGACACTGTTGTGGTAACACTGAACTTTGTTGACAGTGACACTGTCATCAAGCATGCTGGGAAATCCCTACAATATACAGTATACCGGCATATGAAACCGGTATAAATGTGAGTAGCTTTGGTGCAAGCTCCAGAATCTGAACCATAGGTCGTCAAAGTCCACTCTGGTTTGACTTCAGAGGATTAGTGACCCCAGCAGGAACCTGACTTTCTCATCATGGGTAGCAACTGTATGTATGTACGTTTATTTTTTTACTGATAATTTATATTTTTCTAATATCAAATATTGAATAATGGAAGGAATAAGATTGTTATTTTCTTTGCATTATAGATCTGAGCTAACAGTGGGAGACAGTAAGGGTCACCCAGTGGATAGATTGGCTTCAAATCAGGGTGAACTGATGTTTCCTCATCTCTCTCTCTCTCTCTCTCTCTCTCTCTCTCTCTCTCTCTCTCCCCCTCTCTCTCTCTCTGAGCGGAGTGTGGCGAGAGCTGGGAGCGTTCTCGTTAGAGAATTTTCAACCTTTCTGGTTGTTTTTTTTCCAAACCTGTGTTGTATGTTTAGTGTTTTGTCGGTGTGTTTTAGTTAACTGGTGGTGTCTTGTCGTATTAGTGTAGTTTGTCGGTGTTTGGGCGTACAACCAGCCAGCGTGTTGCTGGCTGGTTGGCGTCTGACGCCATGGTGCCTGGTGGTGGGAGCGGGGACCTCTCCCGGTTGTCGCGGAGACACGGCGTGAAGGTGGGGGCCAGGTCTCTGTACACCATGGAGGAGGTGGCCCTGGCTGTGGGGGCGGCTATCGGACACAGGTCCATAAAATCAGCCGCCCGGATGAACGGAGCGGTGGTAATATTTGTGGAGAAGGTGGAGCAGGCGAACCGGCTGGTGGAGGCTGATATCAACGTCGGCGGGAGGTTCGAAGCGGTGCTGCCGCTGAGCCAGCCTGCCACCAAGGTGACCCTATCGAACGTGCCCCCCTTCATCTCGGATGAGTTCCTGTGTAAGGAGCTATCCAGACATGGCAAGATCATGTCACCGGTCAAGAAGGTCATGTCTGGATGCAAGTCTCCTCTTCTCAAGCACGTGGTCTTTCATCGTCGGCAGGTCTACATGATACTTAACAACCGCGATGAGGACCTGGACGTGTGCCTGAAGGTCCGCGTAGAGGACTTCGATTATGTCCTGTTCGCCTCGTCCATAAATATGAGGTGTTTCGGGTGTCGCGAGGCAGGACACCTCATTAAAATGTGTCCAAATGCGACCAAGCCGGCTGCGTCGGGTTCAGAGGACCGGCCCGGGGCCGCTGAGGCGGAGCCCCGTGCGGCGGAGCCTGGAGCTGCTAGCAGGCGACCGGTCGCCGGAGCCGAGGGTCCGGGAGACGATGGGGCGACGGCCCTAACCCATCAAGGCTCCGCAGCAGGAACAGGCCTGGTCCTGTCAAGGCCAAGAAGAGCAGGCAGACAGGAAGACGGGCGGGAGGAAAAACAGGAGAGTCGGATAGCAGCGACACCGAGGAGTGTGTGTCTGACGACGGGGACCTCCAGCAGGAGAACCTCACGAGTCAGGAGGACAAGGTCTACTCCCCGAAAATGCTGAAACGTTTTTTACAAGAGACTAAAAATATGAAGGGGGTGAACATTAATAATGAATAATTTTAAGATTGGGAGTTTAAACATAAATGGAGGCAGGGAAGAGAAAAAGCGGGTTTTAGTCTGTGAAACAATGATTTTAAAGAAAATTAATGTCATGTTTTTACAGGAAACCCACAGTGACGTTTTAATTGAAGCTGATTGGTGCAGAAAATGGAAGGGGAGGGTCTTTTTAAGTCACGGCACAGCCCTCAGTGCCGAGGTGGGGATCCTCTTCTCTCAGAATTTTAACCCAACGTCTTTTATTGTTGAAAATATTGTCCAAGGAAGATGCCTTTTAATAAGGACCCAGTTTGACCAGTACAGTGCTGCTTTTATTAACGTGTATGCTCCCAACAATGGTGCAGAGAGGAAGACATTTTTAAAGACACTCAGCAACAAACTCCGGAGGTGTGGTTCTACTGATTATTTATTCTTGGGTGGTGATTTTAATTGTACTGAGGGCGAGGTTTTAGACCGGAACCACGCAGAGCCGCATCCGTCCTCGCAGCAGGTCCTGAGGCAGCTGGTCTACTCCCATGACCTGGTGGACGTGTGGAGAAGGTCTCACACAAGCTGCAGACAGTTTACGTGGTCCCATATTAGGGAGAGTAGGGTGTCTTTAGCTCGTTTAGATCGCTTTTACTGTTTTAAACACAATTTTAATGTGTTTAAATCATCAAACATTGTACCTGTGGGTTTACTGACCATGCTTTGGTTTTATGTGCTGTTTTTATTAACAACATTTTACCAAGAAGCACCTACTGGCATTTTAATTCTGTTTTAGCATCAGATGGGAGTTTTAAGGATGCTCTTAGTTATTTTTGGACTGGTTTTAGGCAGAAGAAGGGGGATCTTAGCTGTCTAAAGCAGTGGTGGGACCACGGGAAGACACAAATCAGAATGTTGTGCCAGCAGCACACTTTTGATGTTACTCGTCGCATCACCGGATCTATCAGAGATCTGGAGACTGAAATCGTGGAGCTTGAATGTCTGAATGAGTCCACAGGAAACGGAGGATCTGTTACAATCCTCAAGACCAAAAAGATGGCTTTGGCCAACCTGCTAGGTACCAGAGCACAGGGTGCCCTGGTCCGGTCCAGAGTCCAAGGCCTTGCAGAGATGGATGCACCCTCCGGCTTCTTCTTCGGCCTTGAGAGGAAGTCTGGGCAGAGGAAGCTGATCCACGCTTTGCTGTCGGACACGGGGCAGGAGCTGACCGACCCTGGGCAGATCCGGAACAGAGCGGTGGAATTTTATACCTCTCTTTTCGGGACTGATTTTAATGATGGAAAAGACTGTTTTAATGGTTTTAGTGCTTTTAGCCACGGACTGCCCAGGGTCTCCGAAGAGACAAATCGCCGGATGGAGCGCCCATTGACAGAGCAGGAACTGCACGCCCTGCATTGACTGCAGGGCCGAAAGGCTCCGGGCATTGACGGACTCCCCGTGGAATTTTATAAGGCCTTTTGGGACATCCTCGCCCATGACATCCTGGAGGTTTTTAACGAGAGTCTCGCCACCGGTTCCCTGCCACTGTCCTGCAGGAGGGCGGTCATTACCCTCCTGCCGAAGAGCGGGAACCTGACGGACATCAGGAACTGGCGCCCGTGTCCCTCCTCCCCTCTGTTCCACGCTACAGTGAGTGTGGTCGACTCACTGTACTTTTTAATCTTTTAAAAGGGGTTTTAATGGTTTTAATGAAACGTTCTCTACCAGAGCTTTTATCTACGGAGCACAAAAGCTGGCCAACACAAGTGGCAGCTAATTAATTTTATTTGTGGGAAGGCCAAGATGGCAATTTACATCTCTAGGAAACACAAAAATTGAGGGAAACGGAGATTGCGAGGCCACCTCAGTGTGGCGGAGCGACATCCAGTGTAGGCTGAGGTTGGAGTTTGGATACTAGCAAAATGATGAATGACCTCAGCCGATTTAGAGAAATATGGTGTCACAATGGTGTACTCTGCACGGTAAAGGACAGTCTGCAATTTGCACAACCCCTTATGGGATAATTGTATAGGTTTTATCTATTTATTTATTGTTTTGTGGGTTCTGTACAGGGTGCTTGACCCCTGTGTAAAAATGTAAATAAAGTAGTTTGTAATCTCCCACTCTCTCTCTGAGTGGAGCGTGGTGAGAGCTGGGAGCGTTCTCGCTGATAATTTTTTCAACCTTCTGGTTATTTTTTGCTGTGTTGTATGTTTAGTGTTTTGTCGGTATAGCCTCAGTTAACTGTTGGTGTCTTGAGTCTTTTATTAGTTTAGTTTGTCGTGGTGTTTTAATGCAACCAGCCAGCATTTGTCTGGCTGGCTGGCGCCTGACGCCATGGTGCCTGGTGGTGGGAGCGGGGACCTCTCCCAGTTGTTGCGGAGACATGGGTGAAGGTGGGGGCCAGGTCTCTGTACACCGTGGAGGGAGGTTATCAGACACAGGTCCGTGAAGCTCGGCCGCCCCGGATGAGCGGGGCCGTGCTGTTGTTTGTGGGGGCGGTGGAGCAGGCGAACGGGTGTGGAGACGGGATCAGCGCGGCGGGAGGTCTCGAGGTGGTGCTGCCTCTGAGCCAGCCTGCCACCAAGGTTACCCTGTCCAACGTGCCCCGTTCATTAGCGACGAGTTCCTGTGTAAAAGGACCTATCCAGACATGGCACGATCGTTTCCCGATCAAAAATCATGTCTGATGTAAGTCTCCTCTTCTGAAGCATGTAGTCTCCCACGTCTAAATGATCCTGAACAACTGCGATGAGGACCTGGACGTGTGCTTAAAGGTCCAGGTGGAGGATTTTGATTATGTCCTGTTCGCCTCATCAGTGAACATGAAGTGTTTGGATGTCGCAAGCAGGACACTTGATAAAAATGTGTCCGAACGCAACCAAACCGGCTGCATCGGGCTCGGAGGAGATTGTGCCATGATCAAGGTCTTGTACTGTGACACTGAGAGTGTGCTGAGGTTTAACGGTGGCTTGTGTGCTCCTTTTAGGGTGTCTGTCAGGGCTGCGCCCTGTCAGGGATGCTCTATGCACTCTCCCTGGAACCCCTCCTGATCAAAATACGAGCAAATGTTCACGGTTTGGTTTTATCGGGTTTTAATGGAAACTTGGTTTTATCCGCTCATGCTGATAATGTCATTGTTTTTATTAAGGATCAGCAGGACATCAGCATTTTAAATAGCATAACGGACAGGTTTTCAATGGTGTCGGCAGCGAGGGTAAACTGGGGGAAGAGTGAAACCCTTGCTGTCGGCAACTGGGGTGGGGGTCTCCTAGTTCTCTCAGGAGGCTTGACCTGAAGAGGAATGGACTCCGGTATCTGGGGCTGTACCTCTGATGCCAGGAGATCGAAGCAAGGAACTGGGATGACATAGTTGAAAGAGTGGCCAGCAAACTGCGGAAATGGAGCTGGATCAAGCCCCACATGTCTTTTAGAGGGAGGGTTTTGGTTTTAAACAATTTTGTCGCGTCGCTGCTGTGGCACCGTCTGGCCGTTTTAGATCCACAATCAGGTCCAGTCAAAGATGGTGGACTTCTTCTGGGACCGTCTACACTGGGTGCCACAGTCAGTCCTGTTTTCCGGGGCATACCTGGGGGGCCCACAGCCTTAAAATCGGCCGGGCGCCTGAGCAACCTGGGGTGGAGTGCCGTGTTTACAGCTGTACTGAGGCACATGAACAACCTGTTGAATTTTAACTTTTTTTTTTAAATGCTCTTTTTGTTTAACAGATCTTTTTAGGTTTTTACCTCTTTTTAAACTTTAAATTTTTAAAGACTAACCGAAACCAAAAACCACCACCGTGGCCGGAAGAGATTCAATCCACTCGATTGCTTTTCTTAAGCTTTCAAAGGAGTCTGTGGCGGTGCACTTGAGGCCCAGAAAGAGCCCACCCTCGGCTGAAGGGAGGCCTTGACCAAGGACTCGGTGGGGACCCCTGGAGCCGCAGGTAACAGCAGCCCCACCAATCCAAAGCCTGGGCGCGAGGGCCTGGGGGTTCAGTTGGGTCCGACTGGTCCAGAGGAGCCTGGCTTCTGGAAACACAGACTCCTGTGCAAGTCCTCCGTAATAGGGTGGAATGAAACACACTTTGGTCAAAACCCATCTTCCCTCAGTCTGAAACAGCTGTTTTGGCAAAAGTGCACTGATGTAAAAAAAAGTCACTTAATTTTAAAAGGAAAGTTAAAAAACGGGTTGTTTTCACTTCAGCTTATGCATTTCAAGGTTTTGTACATAGCCAAACATGAATTTACGCAGAACTGTGCAGTCCTGTGGAATAATTCACTAATTTTAAAAAAGTCATTTCATTTTAAAAGGAAAGTTAAAAAACGGGTTATTTTCATTTCAGCTTGTGTATTTCAAGGTTTTGCAAATAGCCAAACATGAATTTACGCAGTCCTGAGCAGGACTGTGGAATAAATCACTAATGTTAAAAAAGTAATATAATTTTAAAAGGAAAGTTAAAAAACGGGTTATTTTAATTTCAGTTAATGTAATTCAAGGTTTTAAATATAGCCAAACATGAATTTACGCAGTCCTGTGCAGTACTGTGGAATAATTCAATAATATGAAAAAAGTCATATAATTTTAAAATGAAAGTTAAAAGACAGGTTATTTTCACTTCACCTTATGTAATTCCATGTTTTGCACACAGGCAAACATGAATTTACGCAGAACTGTGCAGTACTGTAGAATAATTCACTAATGTGAAAAAAGTCATTTCATTTTAAAAGGAAAGTTAAAAAACGGGTTATTTTCATTTCAGCTTATGTATTTCAAGGTTTTAAATTTTAAAGTTTTAATAATTTTAAAATGAAAGTTTATTGGTGAAGAGGATTGGTCCAAGTACAGAACCTTGAGGAACTCCATGGCTAACCCTACTGTATGAAGAGGGAACGCCATGGGCGTGAGCAAACTGGTATCTATCAGATAGATATGATCTAAACCAGTCTAGTTTTGCCCCTTTAATCCCAATCATATATTCCAGTCTCTGTAACAGGATGCTATGATCAACTGTATCAAAAGCAGCACTGAGATCCAACAGAACCAGCATAGAGACTAGTCCATGATCTGAAGCTATGAGAAGATCATTAGTAACTTTAAGAAGTGCTGTTTCTGTGCTGTGGTGAGCTCTAAAGCCTAACTGAATCTCAAACAGGCTGTTCCTCTGCAGGTGCTCCAGTAACTGAGTCACCACCACCTTCTCAAGAATTTTAGAAATGAAAGGAAGGTTGGATATTGGCCTATAATTTGCTAATACTTCAGGATCCAGTGATGGTTTTTTAAGCAAAGGCTTAATCACTGCCACCTTGTAGGACCGGGGTACATAACCTGTCACTCAGGTCTGGTCCAGGATAGGACTGCCTATCAATGGTAAAACGTCCTTCAACAGGTGTGTTGGGATGGGATCTAAAAGACATGTGGTGGTCTTGGATTTCTGAATCAGCGATGACGCCTCAGAAAAATATATAGGGCTGAAGGAGTTTAAGGGCTCATTGTATGTTCCCACAGTCAGCACATCTGGTGATGGTCCAGTTGTTGGGATGGCCTGTTTAGCTTTCCCTCTGATTGCTAGAACTTTATCAGTAAAGAAGCTCATGAAGTCTTCACCACTAAGGGAAGAAGGGATACGTGGGTCTAAAGCACTGTGACTCTTAGTTAATTTGGCCACAGTGCTGAAAAGAAACCTGTGGTTGCTCTTATTTTCCTCAATTAAAGAAGAAAAATAAGCTGTTCTAGCCTTGCGAAGGGACTTTTTGTAAACTAATAGACAGTCTTTCCAGGCTACATGATAGCTGTCTATTTTACAAGAATGCCACTTTCTTTCTAATCTTCGCACTTTCTGCTTGAGGGTCCTGATATGTGAATTATACCAGGGGGCACACCTCCTCTGATTTACTATTTTCTTTTTCAGGTGGGCAACAGACTCAAGCATGATTCTCAGTGAGGCTGCTGCACCTTCAGCAATGGAGTCAACCTCTGCAGGGCTAAGATTATAATGATTGATCCCTGGGGAAACACACGGTGGTTCTGGGATTAGCACAGGGATCACTTTCTTAAACTTTAGTACAGCATTATCTGAAAGACATCTACTATAGTAAGACTTTGTTCTGAGCATAGAAGAATCCTTAATTATAAATGTAAAAGTGATCAACGAATGGTCTGACAGGAGTGGGTTCTGAGGGAACACTGACACATGTTCTACCTCAACACCATAAGTCAGAGCTAGATCTAGGGTGTGGTTGAAGGTATGAGTTGGTTGGTTTATCTGCTGGAGGAAACCAACTGACTCAAGTAATGAAATGAAGTCATTTCTAAAGCTGTCATTTACAATGTCTACATGGATATTAAAGTCTCCAATGATAATGACTTTGTCTGTTCTAAGGACAAAGTCAGATAAGAAATCAGAGAACTCTGATTGGAACTGTGAATGTGGCCCAGCAGGGGGCTGATATACAACTACAAACAAAAGTGGCTTTTCTGCCTTCCAGTTCAGATGGTGTGAGCACATGCTGTGCAGTAGAGCTGCGTCGAACAACTGGGGAGGGGGATGTCTCAGCCATTCAACTTCTGGCACCAGCAAGATAGGTGCGAGCGCATGCTGTGCAGGCGCCCTGTGTCCGCGCCTTGGAGGCTATATAAGTTCCGAAATTTGTACGCATAGGTAGAGATCTCTCTGCATGCTTCCACGCATGTATCATGACCGACTGACTGAATAAACCATCTCCTACACAGTAATTTAGATTTGTCTTCTGATTCCCCTAGGTCGCCCCTTCCACCTCTACCCACCCCAGATGACCTTGACCTGCCAGAAGGACTCCACCCAACAACCTCAGAGACAGCCTGTGGGGTAAGCCCAAGAAGATCTTTCTCCCCTCGGGCCACCAGGGGATGAGAGAAGGGGACAACAGGCCCTTGGTACCCACCTTCACCATGCCATTGGTCCAAGTGGGAGGCCCTCAGGGCAACCCAATGTATGAAGGCTATAAACCGACTATGAATGTGAGTATATAACGGGTTATATAAGGCTAAGATATGAACTATAAATATTATGAACAGTATGATTGTATGTACAGTGGTAGTGCAGTATTGGAAATATTTACAGTAGTGCAGGTTAAATTAGTTACAGGACATAAGGTCCTGGTAAATTGTAAATGGCGGTTCAGTCCATGTGCTATTGTTGTGTGTATGAGAATACAGTCTGTCATTGTTGTGAGTGTGGGTGGCTGTGGGTGTATGTGTTTTTCAGTCCATAGTGTCTGTGTGGTTCATCTGTCAGGAGGCCGAGTTCAGGAGTGTGACAGCCGTGGGGAAGAAGCTGTTCCGGTACCTGGTGGTCTTTGGCTCATGTAGCGCCTCCCAGAAGGCAGGAGGGTGAAGAGTCCATGTGCTGGGTGACTGGAGTCTTGGATGATTTTCAGGCACTGGCAGAATTCCTGCAAATAGAATTTCAAATTCTTATCTTTCTGTGTGGCGAGTGACTGGATGGCAGACAGAGAGTGTTAAGTCCTCTGAATTTTGTGTGAAGTCCTCTGAATTTTTGTGTTATTTATCATTATTATAAAGGTTTAAATTGGCTATTTAAAGATTTAATCTTCTTTCATTTGTTTTGAAGTTGAGCATTTTAGTGTGAAAGGGGCTTGGTGACTTCCGGGTTAACGGTTCATCTCAAGCTATTAAATTTGCTTTGGAGCTATACAGGAGCACACTGCCCATTGGTAAGATAATGTTAAGCTAGTTAATAGTATACTATAATAATTAGTACATGTAAAAGATGATAACAACTGTATGCTGTGATATTTACAGAATGTTTGTTCTAGTAAGCATGTTATTACTGCTATAAGGTAATCGCTAATGAGCCTTTACGCTAACTCGCGCTAGCGTAATAAGCTATTTTATGTAGCATCTCAGGCTACCTTTAGCCAGCGTTCTTGTGCATGTAAAATGTTAATTTTTACTGGTAAATACTGGTTTTGTGTTGTATAATTTAGTGATTTTGATTCATTATAATTCATTTAGACTATATGTGCAGCTAATTGATTACTGCCCAGTGACAATTTTATATAACTTTTTCATTTTAGATGGGTGTAGCTCAGGGCACGAGGGGGCAGTCAGGCTGGATGGTGGTGGTGGTTGATAGGGTGGCGGGTAGGTAGTTTCGAGAGAGGCGGATGGTCCGGCGTCGGATTTCCAGCTGTCCTGCAGAGACGGATAAAGGGCAGAAGAAGGGGAAGGGTGAGTTTTCTGCTTGGGCTTAACTTAACTTTCCTTACTTTCAATTGCATCATTGCCTTCTGTCATTGCTCTCTGGCGGTTATCACATTCGTTTTTCCCAACATTTCAACTTTTCTTCCATAATTATCATCGCATGCAATTCTTTTGCTGATACTTTCTTCTTGCTCATCATCTCATTCTTTTTCTTTTGCATGTATAATGTTAATTTTTACTGGTAAATACTGGTTTTGTGTTGTATAATTTAGTGATTTTGATTCAGTATAATTCATTTAGACCAGGTTGGAACAAGAACCTGCAACCAGTCAAGTACACAGTTTGACCAATCAGCTGTCTGAAGAGTCAGGTGAGTTGATTAAGTGAGTCCAGTCTGGTGTGCTGCTGCTGGGTTGAACAAGAAGCTGCAGCCACATGGCCCTTTGTGGAACAGTTTGGACACCCCTGCATTAAAACAAATCATCATGTCTGTTAAAGTTAGTAACACATCTGTAACAGTTTTTCAGTATTTTAAATCTATCTTTGCCATGGCACTGACATGTTGCCACCAACAACATCTGTCATTTTTTTTTCTTTATCTGTTAGTGGGAAGCCTGGCATTGCATGCTCTTCACCAGTGTACTGTAATCTGGGATGTAAGTTGACACTGCAACTCTCAGTGACTCTTGCAGATGTGCATCAGTGAGGCATGTTCAGTGTTTGTTCTTAATGAAGGTCATATCAGAATAGGCTGATTCACACAGATAGGTTGAACCAAACACGCTGGCAACTTTCATGGCTGCTGTGCACACACCACTGTACTTTTCAGTATTTGCAAGGCACCAGAAGTTTGGTGCAGCCTGGTTGGCTTTGAGGTGGAGGTCATTTTGCAAGGTTATAATTTCCATCTCCACCTGACCAACATCCAAGTTGAACGTTGCACTTAGTTGCTCAGCAATGCATGTTGTATCCACTTGCATGAAAGGATGGGAAATGAATGACACACATGGCTCAAGCTGATCAAAGTCACAAAACCTCTTCTCAAACTCTTGCCCAAGTCTGTTTATGACTTGAGAGTACTTTTCTGCAGCTTTGTCAAAAAACATCCAGCCTGACTGCCCCCTCGCGACCTCCTACACCCCAAAGGGCCCCTACCCACCCCAGATGACCTTGACCTGCCAGAAGGACTCCACCCAACAACCTCAGAGACGGCCTGTCGGGTGAGCCCAAGAAGATCTTTCTCCCCTCTGGCCACCAGGGGATGAGAGAATGGGACAACAGGCCCTTGGTACCCACCTTCACCATGCCATTGGTCCAAGTGGGAGGCCCTCAGGGCAACCCAATGTATGAAGGCTATAAACCGACTATGAATGTGAGTATATAACGGGTTATATAAGGCTAAGATATGAACTATAAATATTATGAACAGTATGATTGTATGTACAGTGGTAGTGCAGTATTGGAAATATTTACAGTAGTGCAGGTTAAATTAGTTACAGGACATAAGGTCCTGGTAAATTGTAAATGGCGGTTCAGTCCATGTGCTATTGTTGTGTGTATGAGAATACAGTCTGTCATTGTTGTGAGTGTGGGTGGCTGTGGGTGTATGTGTTTTTCAGTCCATAGTGTCCGTGTGGTTCATCTGTCAGGAGGCCGAGTTCAGGAGTGTGTAAGCCGTGGGGAAGAAGCTGTTCCGGTACCTGGTGGTCTTTGGCTCATGTAGCGCCTCCCAGAAGGCAGGAGGGTGAAGAGTCCATGTGCTGGGTGACTGGAGTCTTTGATGATTTTCCCAGCCCTTTTCAGGCACCGGCGGAATTCCTGCAAATAGAATTTCAAATTCTTATCTTTCTGTGTGGCCAGTGACTGGATGGCAGACAGAGAGTGTTAAGTCCTCTGAATTTTGTGTGAAGTCCTCTGAATTTTTGTGTTATTTATCATTATTATAAAGATTTAAATTGGCTATTTAAAGATTTAGTCTTCTTTCATTTGTTTTGAAGTTGAGCATTTTAGTGTGAAAGGGGCTTGGTGACTTCAGGGTTAACGGTTCATCTCAAGCTATTAAATTTGCTTTGGAGCTATACAGGAGCACACTGCCCATTGGTAAGCTAATGTTAAGCTAGTTAATAGTATACTATAATAATTAGTACATGTAAAAGATGATAACTGTATGCTGTGATATTTACAGAATGTTTGTTCTAGTAAGCATGTTATTACTGCTATAAGCGCTAATGAGCCTTTTCGCTAACTCGTGCTAGCGTAATAAGCTAACTTACTGAGCATCTCAGGCTACCTTTAGCCAGCGTTCTTGTGCATGTAAAATGTTAATTTTTAATGGTAAATACTGGTTTTGTGTTGTATAACTTAGTGATTTTGATTAAGTATAATTCATTTAGACTATATGTGCAGCTAATTGATTACTGCCCAGTGACAATTTTATATAACTTTTTCATTTTAAATTAATTTCAGCTGTTGGGGTGTAGCTCAGGGCACGAGGGGGCAGTCAGGCTGGATGGTGGTGGTGGTTGGTAGGGTGGCGGGTAGGTAGTTTCAAGAGAGGTGGATGGTCCGGCGTCGGATTTCCAACTGTCCTGCAGAGACGGATAGAGAAGGGCAGAAGAAGGGGAAGGGTGAGTTTTCTGCTTGGGCTTAACTTAACTTTCCTTACTTTCAATTGCATTCATTGCCTTCTGTCATTGCTCTCTCTGGCGGTTATCACATTCGTTTTTCCCAACATTTCAACTTTTCTTCCATAATTATCATCGCATGCAATTCTTTTGCTGATACTTTCTTCTTGCTCATCATCTCATTCTTTTTCTTTTGCATGTATAATGTTAATTTTTACTGGTAAATACTAGTTTTGTGTTGTATAATTTAGTGATTTTGATTCAGTATAATTCATTTAGACCAGGTTGGAACGAGAACCTGCAACCAGTCAAGCACACAGTTTGACCAATCAGCTGTCTGAAGAGTCAAGTGAGATGATTAAGTGAGTCCAGTCTGGTGTGCTGCTGCTGGGTTGAACAAGAAGCTGCAGCCACATGGACCTTTGTGGAACAGTTTGGACACCCCTGCATTAAAACAAATCATCATGTCTGTTAAAGTTAGTAACACATCTGTAACAGTTTTTCAGTATTTTAAATCTATCTTTGCCATGGCACTGACATGTTGCCACCAGCAACATGCTGGCAACTTTCATGGCTGCTGTGCACACACCACTGTACTTTTCAGTATTTGCAAGGCACCAAAAGTTTGGTGCAGCCTGGTTGGCTTTGAGGTGGAGGTCATTTTGCAAGGTTACAATTTCCATCTCCACCTGACCAACATCCAAGTTGAAAGTTGCACTTAGTTGCTCAGCAATGCATGTTGTATCCACTTGCATGAAAGGATTGGAAATGAATGACACACATGGCTCAAGCTGATCAAAGTCACAAAACCTCTTCTCAAACTCTTGCCCAAGTCTGTTTATGACTTGAGAGTACTTTTCTGCAGCTTTGTCAAAAGTCTCAGATGCAGAAGCATTGTCTTTCAGCACTGACTACACAGAGGGAAAGTGCAGCACTTTTTTTGTCTGCAAATGCATGGCGAAAATGCTCATCTTGGTTTTAAATGCATTGACAGAACTTATCATGTCAGCAACAGTTTTACCTTTGCCCTGAAGCTCACAGTTCAAAAGGTTTAGTTTCCCAGTAATGTCAGTTAAAAATGCAAGGTCCAGTATCCACTCAGTGTCCTCCAACAGAGACGTGTCTTCACCTTTGGACTGCATGAACTCTTTGATTTCATCCAAAAGCGAGAAAAAACGTTTCGAAATACGTCCCCTGCTCAGCCATCGGATTTCTGTGTGCAGTAACAGGTCTCCATATTCAGCTGACAGCTCCTCCAATAGCACCTTAAATGTTCTGTGCTGTTTAGCGTTGGAGCGGATGCCGTTTATAATCTTCACCACGGGAGTCATCACATGCTCAAAGCCGGTAACTTTTGCACATATCGCCTGCTGGTGAATAATGCAGTGGTAATGCAGAAATGGTGGGAAGTCTGTGTCACCTTTACAGTGTGCGATGAAACCTGCATGCCGGCCAGTCATAGCAGGAGCTCCGTCTGTAGTCACCGATACTAGCTTTTCCAGTGGTACCTTTTTCTCCGTGAAAAAACTCCTCACTGCGTTATAAATGTCAACTCCCCTCGTAGTTGTCTTCAGGGGAAGTAGTGTCAGGAGTTCTTCTTTTGTGGAGAAATCATCAAATACCATCCGTATAAAGATCATCAGCAGCACGGTACTGCTTTTATCCACAGACTCGTCGCACTGGATGCTAAACCACCTCCACCTAGCCAGATCCCGGTGCAGCTGTTCCGTCAAGTTCCCAGACATAGCAGACACCCTTCGAGCCATCGTGTTCGCCCCCAGCTGTACATCGGAGAGAGTGGAGAGGATATCGCTTCCATTCTTCTCGTCTTTAAGTACAGTGTTAGCAATAATGATCATTGCTTCTTTGAGAACTTCCCCGTCTGAAAATGCCTTGTTCTTCTTTATCAAAAAATGTGTAGCTCTAAAAGAGGCTTCAGTTGATTTTTCAGAGTTTTTCACCGGCCTTGTAAAAAAAGACTGCTGTTTGTCCAAAGCTGCCTTTAACTCGCGGGCCTTTTCTGTCCATAGTTCGCTGCCGGGTGGGTACTTAGCATGGTAGCTTTTGTGACAAGTGCTGAAGTGTCTTTCAACGTTGTGCCGCTTTGCCGTCGCCACAGTCGCACCGCAAATGAGACACACACAGTTTTCTTTAACATTAGTGAAAAAGAATTCTTCCTCCCATTCACTGTGAAAATAGTACGTTTTCTTCCTTTTTTCCGCCATGTTTATGTTGGTAAAAACCGCTTTCGTCTTCCCGCCGCTCAAGACCAAGGTCGAGTTTGTCATGCGCGCTAGCCTGACCTCTGCCCCGTACTACGTCAGAGTTCTCATATTAGTGAATTTTGCTTTTTTAGGTTTTTTTTTTTAGGTTTTTATATATTTTTTATACTTTTTGTTTTTAATTTACATCACTGTAAATGCAATTCAAAAAGAATGGCAACACAATTTAATCAATTTTTAGACAGTGATAGTTCGTGATTAGGTCTATTTTTAGAACTGGCCTGTGGGCGACTGATATGGTCGCCCGCGGGCACCGGGTTGGCGACCCCTGATTTAGACTATATGTGCAGCTAATTACTGCTTACTGCCCAGTGACAATTTTATATAACTTTTTCATTTTACATTAATTTCAGCTTTATGACCTGTGGTCACAGTTATTAAAAATAAAAGAACATCATAAATAACCACGAGTTATTACTTCCGTGTGCTTCCTGTGGGCCTTTTCGGAGGGCCAAGACTCAAAAATCCAAACAGAGACGAGGGAACCTTTACAGCACAGAGAGTGGACGGCGGGCCTGGCAGGGCAGCAGCTGTCTTTGCCGCTTCATCTCCACAAGCGTTACCTGCAGATACAGGGTCAGAAAGATTAGTGTGAGCGGTGAGAAGAGTGAGAGACAGTCCCGTACCACGATAACTGTGGCCGTTGCCGGGACATCGGTAAAGTGTGACATAGAGTGAACATGGAGTGATGTAGGATACTGGACATATGGGTCAGATGTGTCCTCCCAATCAGTGGCGAGGCGACACAGCTTAATCCAAGGTCCGAGGTCCTTCCAATGATCTTCTGGCCCTTTTGACAGGGAGATGTGGGGAGTACTGGACGGAACATCAAACAGTTGACAGACACCCACAGACAAGTTGACAGACACACACAGACAAGTTGACAGACACACACAGACAAGTTGACAGACACAGCGCAGCGCATGGGATGCCAGTACATAGTATGTGTGGTTAGGTGAACTGAGGCTTGTGCTTAGAAACGCTCCTCATAATTTGTGTCCTGGCTTGGTGCCACATGGGTGGTACAGTGCACTGCATCATCTGTTTGCAGATGTGCAGCAGGGCCCACTCTGCCTTTTGCCAATTGTAATGGCATGCTCGACTCTGGTTGGGGCAGCCCCCAAATATAAATCCATTTAAATTCAAGGGTTACAGGAGTAAGCGACGAGGGGGATGGACGCTCGAGCTCTAATCCCTCTGGGGTTGATATTAAGTTTATTGGCAGAGCTAAAATAAGGTCACAGCCTACCAGTTTTAATGGACATGACGGAAATATCAGGAATGCATGTCCGAGTCTTCATGCCCCGTGTTCGGCGGTCACCTTGGTTTCACGAATTTGAAAAAAGTCATATAATTTTAAAAGAAAAGTTAAAAAACTATTTTCACCTCACCTTATGTAATTCAACATTGTGCACATAAGCAAACATAATTCTAGCAGTCCTTTGCAATCCTGTGGAATAAAACCCACCTTCCCTCGGTCTGAAACAGCTGTTTTGGCAAAAGTGCACTAATATGAAAAAAGTAATTTAATTTTAAAAGGAAAGTTAAAAAACGGGTTGTTTTCAGTTTATCTTATGTAATTCAACATTCTGCACGTAAGCAAACATGAATTTACGCAGTCCTCTGCAGTACTGTGGAATAATTCACGAATGTGAAAAAAGTCATATACCGGTAATTTTAAAATGAAAGTTAAATAACGTTTTTATTTCACTTCACCTTATGTAATTCAACGTTTGACACATAAGCAAACATGAATTTATGCAGTCCTGTTCAGTACTGTGGAATAAAACACACTTTGGTCAAAACCCACCTTCCCTTGGTCTGAAACAACTGCTTTAGCAAAAGTGCACTAATGTGAAAAAAGTCATTTAATTTTAAAAGGAAAGTTAAAAAACTGGTTGTTTTCACTTCATCTTATGTAATTCCATGTTTTGGACACAGTCAAACATGAATTTACGCAGAACTGCAGTGCTGTGGAATAATTCACGAATGTGAAAAAAGTGATTTAATTTTAAAAGGAAAGTTAAAAAACGGGTTATTTTCATTTCAGCTTACGTATTTCAAGGTTTTGCACACAGGCAAACATTAATTTACGCAGAACTGTGCAGTACTGTGGAATAATTCACTAATGTGAAAAAGTCATATAATTTTAAAAGGAAAGTTAAAAAACGGGTTGTTTTCACTTCTCCTTATGTAATTCAACATTGTACACACAAGCAAACATGAATTTATGCAGTCCTGTGCAGTACTGTGGAATAAAACACACTTTGTCAGAAACCACCTTTTCTCGGTCTCGGTTTCTTTGCTTGTGTGAATTACAATGTTGAATTACATGAGGTGGAGTGAAAACAACCCATTTTTTAACTTTCCTTTTAAAATGAAATCCCTTTTTTCACATTCGTGCACTTTTGCCAATACAGCTGTTTCAGACCGAAATTAGGTGGTTTTTGACAAAGTGTGTTTTGTTCCACAGTAATGCACAGGACTGCGTAAATTCATGTTTGCTGACGTGCAGAATGTTGAATTACATAAGATAAACTGAAAACAACCTGTTTTTTTAACTTTCCTTTTAAAATTAAATCACTTTTTCACATTAGTGCACTTTTGCCAAAACAGCTGTTTCAGACTGAGAAAAGGTCGTGTTTGACAAAGTGTGTTTTGTTCCACAATACTGCACAGAACTGCATAAATTCATGTTTGCTTGTGTGTACAATGTTGAACTACATAAGGTGAAGTGAAAAAAAAACGTTATTTAACTTTCATTTTAAAATTATATGACTTTTTTCACATTAGTGAATTATTCCACAGTACTGCATAAATTCATGTTTGCTTACGTGCAGAATGTTGAATGACATAAGATAAACTGAAAACAACCCGTTTTTTAACTTTCCATTTAAAATCAAATCAGTTTTTTCACATTAGTACACTTTTGCCAAAACAGCTGTTTCAGACCGAGATAAGGTGTTTTTTGACAAAGTGTGTTTTATTCCACAGTACTGCACAGGACTGCGTAAATTCATGTTTGCTTGTGTGTACAATGTTGAATTACATAAGGTGAAGTGAAAAAAAAACGTTATTTAACTTTCATTTTTAAATTATATGACTTTTTTCACATTAGTGAATTATTCCACAGTACTGCACAGGACTGCGTAAATTCATGTTTGCTTGTGTGTATAATGTTGAATTACATAAGGTGAAGTGAAAAAAAAACGTTATTTAACTTTCATTTTTAAATTATATGACTTTTTTCACATTAGTGAATTATTCCACAGTACTGCATAAATTCATGTTTGCTTACGTGCAGAATGTTGAATGACATAAGATAAACTGAAAACAACCCGTTTTTTAACTTTCCATTTAAAATCAAATCAGTTTTTTCACATTAGTACACTTTTGCCAAAACAGCTGTTTCAGACCGAGATAAGGTGTTTTTTGACAAAGTGTGTTTTATTCCACAGTACTGCACAGGACTGCGTAAATTCATGTTTGCTTGTGTGTACAATGTTGAATTACATAAGGTGAAGTGAAAAAAAAACGTTATTTAACTTTCATTTTTAAATTATATGACTTTTTTCACATTAGTGAATTATTCCACAGTACTGCACAAGACTGCGTAAATTCATGTTTGCTTGTGTGTACAATGTTGAATTACATAAGGTGAAGTGAAAAAAAAACGTTATTTAACTTTCATTTTTAAATTATATGACTTTTTTCACATTAGTGAATTATTCCACAGTACTGCACAGGACTGCGTAAATTCATGTTTGCTTACGTGCAGAATGTTGAATTCCATAAGATTAACTGAAAACAACCCGTTTTTTAACTTTCCATTTAAAATTAAATCACTTTTTTCACATTCGTGCACTTTTGCCAAAACAGCTGTTTCAGACCGAAATAAGGTGGTTTTTGACAAAGTGTGTTTTATTCCACAGTACTGCACAGGACTGCGTAAATTCATGTTTGCTGATGTGCAGAATGTTGAATTCCATAAGATTAAGTGAAAACAACCCGTTTTTTAACTTTCCTTTTAAAATTAAATCACTTTTTTCACATTAGTGCACTTTTGCCAAAACAGCTGTTTCAGACCGAGATAAGGTGGTTTTTGACAAAGTGTGTTTTATTCCACAGTACTACACAGGACTGCGTAAATTCATGTTTGCTTTTGTGTCAAACGTTGAATTACATAAGGAGAAGTGAAAAAAAAACGTTATTTAACTTTCATTTTAAAATTATATGACTTTTTTTCACATTAGTGAATTATTCCACAGTACTGCGTAAATTCATGTTTGCTTACGTGCAGAATGTTGAATGACATAAGATAAACTGAAAACAACTCGTTTTTTAACTTTCCTTTTAAAATAAAATCAGTTTTTTCACATTAGTGCACTTTTGCCAAAACAGCTGTTTCAGACCGAGATAAGGTGGTTTTTGACAAAGTGTGTTTTATTCCGCAGTACTGCACAGGACTGCGTACATTCATGTTTGCTTGTGTGTACAATGTTGAATTACATAAGGTGAAGTGAAAAAAAAACGTTATTTAACTTTCATTTTAAAATTATATGACTTTTTTCACATTAGTGAATTATTCCACAGTACTGCACAGGACTGCGTAAATTCATGTTTGCTGATGTGCAGAATGTTGAATTCCATAAGATTAACTGAAAACAACTCGTTTTTTAACTTTCCTTTTAAAATTAAATCAGTTTTTTCACATTAGTGCACTTTTGCCAAAACAGCTGTTTCAGACCGAGATAAGGTGGTTTTTGACAAAGTGTGTTTTATTCCACAGTACTGCACAGGACTGCGTAAATTCATGTTTGCTTGTGTGTACAATGTTGAATTACATAAGGTGAAGTGAAAAAAAACGTTATTTAACTTTCATTTTAAAATTATATGACTTTTTTCACATTAGTGAATTATTCCACAGTACTGCACAGGACTGCGTAAATTCATGTTTGCTGACGTGCAGAATGTTGAATTCCATAAGATTAACTGAAAACAACCCGTTTTTTAACTTTCCTTTTAAAATTAAATCACTTTTTTCACATTAGTGCACTTTTGCCAAAACAGCTGTTTCAGACCGAGATAAGGTGGTTTTTGACAAAGTGTGTTTTATTCCACAGTACTGCACAGGACTGCGTAAATTCATGTTTGCTTGTGTGTACAATGTTGAATTACATAAGGTGAAGTGAAAAAAAACGTTATTTAACTTTCATTTTAAAATTATATGACTTTTTTCACATTAGTGAATTATTCCACAGTACTGCACAGGACTGCGTAAATTCATGTTTGCTTACGTGCAGAATGTTGAATTCCATAAGATTAACTGAAAACAACCCGTTTTTTAACTTTCCTTTTAAAATTAAATCAGTTTTTTCACATTAGTGCACTTTTGCCAAAACAGCTGTTTCAGACCGAGATAAGGTGGTTTTTGACAAAGTGTGTTTTATTCCACAGTACTGCACAGGACTGCGTAAATTCATGTTTGCTTGTGTGTACAATGTTGAATTACATAAGGTGAAGTGAAAAAAAACGTTATTTAACTTTCATTTTAAAATTATATGACTTTTTTCACATTAGTGAATTATTCCACAGTACTGCACAGGACTGCGTAAATTCATGTTTGCTTACGTGCAGAATGTTGAATTCCATAAGATTAACTGAAAACAACTCGTTTTTTAACTTTCCTTTTAAAATAAAATCAGTTTTTTCACATTAGTGCACTTTTGCCAAAACAGCTGTTTCAGACCGAGATAAGGTGGTTTTTGACAAAGTGTGTTTTATTCCACAGTACTGCACAGGACTGCGTAAATTCATGTTTGCTTGTGTGTACAATGTTGAATTACATAAGGTGAAGTGAAAAAAAACGTTATTTAACTTTCATTTTAAAATTATATGACTTTTTTCACATTAGTGAATTATTCCACAGTACTGCACAGGACTGCGTAAATTCATGTTTGCTTACGTGCAGAATGTTGAATTACATAAGATTAACTGAAAACAACCCGTTTTTTAACTTTCCTTTTAAAATTAAATCAGTTTTTTCACATTAGTGCACTTTTGCCAAAACAGCTGTTTCAGACCGAGATAAGGTGGTTTTTGACAAAGTGTGTTTTATTCCACAGTACTGCACAGGACTGCGTAAATTCATGTTTGCTTGTGTGTACAATGTTGAATTACATAAGGTGAAGTGAAAAAAAACGTTATTTAACTTTCATTTTAAAATTATATGACTTTTTTCACATTAGTGAATTATTCCACAGTACTGCACAGGACTGCGTAAATTCATGTTTGCTTACGTGCAGAATGTTGAATTCCATAAGATTAACTGAAAACAACCCGTTTTTTAACTTTCCATTTAAAATTAAATCACTTTTTTCACATTAGTGCACTTTTGCCAAAACAGCTGTTTCAGACCGAGATAAGGTGGTTTTTGACAAAGTGTGTTTTATTCCACAGTACTGCACAGGACTGCGTAAATTCATGTTTGCTTATGTGTAAAATGTTGAATTACATAAGGAGAAGTGAAAAAAACGTTATTTAACTTTCATTTTAAAATTATATGACTTTTTTCACATTAGTGAATTATTCCACAGTACTGCACAGGACTGCGTAAATTCATGTTTGCTTACGTGCAGAATGTTGAATTCCATAAGATTAACTGAAAACAACCCGTTTTTTAACTTTCCTTTTAAAATAAAATCAGTTTTTTCACATTAGTGCACTTTTGCCAAAACAGCTGTTTCAGACCGAGATAAGGTGGTTTTTGACAAAGTGTGTTTTATTCCACAGTACTGCACAGGACTGCGTAAATTCATGTTTGCTTGTGTGTACAATGTTGAATTACATAAGGTGAAGTGAAAAAAAAACGTTATTTAACTTTCATTTTAAAATTATATGACTTTTTTCACATTAGTGAATTATTCCACAGTACTGCACAGGACTGCGTAAATTCATGTTTGCTTACGTGCAGAATGTTGAATTCCATAAGATTAACTGAAAACAACCCGTTTTTTAACTTTCCTTTTAAAATTAAATCAGTTTTTTCACATTAGTGCACTTTTGCCAAAACAGCTGTTTCAGACCGAGATAAGGTGGTTTTTGACAAAGTGTGTTTTATTCCACAGTACTGCACAGGACTGCGTAAATTCATGTTTGCTTGTGTGTACAATGTTGAATTACATAAGGTGAAGTGAAAAAAAAACGTTATTTAACTTTCATTTTAAAATTATATGACTTTTTTCACATTAGTGAATTATTCCACAGTACTGCACAGGACTGCGTAAATTCATGTTTGCTTACGTGCAGAATGTTGAATTCCATAAGATTAACTGAAAACAACCCGTTTTTTAACTTTCCTTTTAAAATTAAATCACTTTTTTCACATTCGTGCACTTTTGCCAAAACAGCTGTTTCAGACCGAGATAAGGTGGTTTTTGACAAAGTGTGTTTTATTCCACAGTACTGCACAGGACTGCGTAAATTCATGTTTGCTTTTGTGTCAAACGTTGAATTACATAAGGAGAAGTGAAAAAAAACGTTATTTAACTTTCATTTTAAAATTATATGACTTTTTTTCACATTAGTGAATTATTCCACAGTACTGCGTAAATTCATGTTTGCTTACGTGCAGAATGTTGAATGACATAAGATAAACTGAAAACAACTCGTTTTTTAACTTTCCTTTTAAAATCAAATCAGTTTTTTCACATTAGTGCACTTTTGCCAAAACAGCTGTTTCAGACCGAGATAAGGTGGTTTTTGACAAAGTGTGTTTTATTCCACAGTACTGCACAGGACTGCGTAAATTCATGTTTGCTTGTGTGTACAATGTTGAATTACATAAGGTGAAGTGAAAAAAAACGTTATTTAACTTTCATTTTAAAATTATATGACTTTTTTCACATTAGTGAATTATTCCACAGTACTGCACAGGACTGCGTAAATTCATGTTTGCTTACGTGCAGAATGTTGAATTCCATAAGATTAACTGAAAACAACTCGTTTTTTAACTTTCCTTTTAAAATAAAATCAGTTTTTTCACATTAGTGCACTTTTGCCAAAACAGCTGTTTCAGACCGAGATAAGGTGGTTTTTGACAAAGTGTGTTTTATTCCACAGTACTGCACAGGACTGCGTAAATTCATGTTTGCTTGTGTGTACAATGTTGAATTACATAAGGTGAAGTGAAAAAAAACGTTATTTAACTTTCATTTTAAAATTATATGACTTTTTTCACATTAGTGAATTATTCCACAGTACTGCACAGGACTGCGTAAATTCATGTTTGCTTACGTGCAGAATGTTGAATTCCATAAGATTAACTGAAAACAACCCGTTTTTTAACTTTCCTTTTAAAATTAAATCACTTTTTTCACATTCGTGCACTTTTGCCAAAACAGCTGTTTCAGACCGAGATAAGGTGGTTTTTGACAAAGTGTGTTTTATTCCACAGTACTGCACAGGACTGCGTAAATTCATGTTTGCTTGTGTGTACAATGTTGAATTACATAAGGTGAAGTGAAAAAAAACGTTATTTAACTTTCATTTTAAAATTATATGACTTTTTTCACATTAGTGAATTATTCCACAGTACTGCACAGGACTGCGTAAATTCATGTTTGCTTACGTGCAGAATGTTGAATTCCATAAGATTAACTGAAAACAACTCGTTTTTTAACTTTCCTTTTAAAATAAAATCAGTTTTTTCACATTAGTGCACTTTTGCCAAAACAGCTGTTTCAGACCGAGATAAGGTGGTTTTTGACAAAGTGTGTTTTATTCCACAGTACTGCACAGGACTGCGTAAATTCATGTTTGCTTGTGTGTACAATGTTGAATTACATAAGGTGAAGTGAAAAAAAAACGTTATTTAACTTTCATTTTAAAATTATATGACTTTTTTCACATTAGTGAATTATTCCACAGTACTGCACAGGACTGCGTAAATTCATGTTTGCTTACGTGCAGAATGTTGAATTCCATAAGATTAACTGAAAACAACCCGTTTTTTAACTTTCCATTTAAAATTAAATCACTTTTTTCACATTCGTGCACTTTTGCCAAAACAGCTGTTTCAGACCGAGATAAGGTGGTTTTTGACAAAGTGTGTTTTATTCCACAGTACTGCACAGGACTGCGTAAATTCATGTTTGCTTATGTGTAAAATGTTGAATTACATAAGGTGAAGTGAAAAAAAAACGTTATTTAACTTTCATTTTAAAATTATATGACTTTTTTCACATTAGTGAATTATTCCACAGTACTGCACAGGACTGCGTAAATTCATGTTTGCTTACGTGCAGAATGTTGAATTCCATAAGATTAACTGAAAACAACTCGTTTTTTAACTTTCCTTTTAAAATTAAATCAGTTTTTTCACATTAGTGCACTTTTGCCAAAACAGCTGTTTCAGACCGAGATAAGGTGGTTTTTGACAAAGTGTGTTTTATTCCACAGTACTGCACAGGACTGCGTAAATTCATGTTTGCTTGTGTGTACAATGTTGAATTACATAAGGTGAAGTGAAAAAAAAACGTTATTTAACTTTCATTTTAAAATTATATGACTTTTTTCACATTAGTGAATTATTCCACAGTACTGCACAGGACTGCGTAAATTCATGTTTGCTTACGTGCAGAATGTTGAATTACATAAGATTAACTGAAAACAACCCGTTTTTTAACTTTCCTTTTAAAATTAAATCAGTTTTTTCACATTAGTGCACTTTTGCCAAAACAGCTGTTTCAGACCGAGATAAGGTGGTTTTTGACAAAGTGTGTTTTATTCCACAGTACTGCACAGGACTGAAAAAAAAGGTAAAGTAAGAAAAAAAAACGTTATTTAACTTTCATTTTAAAATTATATGACTTTTTATTTAGTGAATTATCACATTAGTAAAACATGCACAGGACTGCGTAAATTCATGTTTGCTTACGTGCAGAATGTTGAATTCCATAAGATTAACTGAAAACAACCCGTTTTTTAACTTTCCTTTTAAAATTAAATCACTTTTTTCACATTAGTGCACTTTTGCCAAAACAGCTGTTTCAGACCGAGATAAGGTGGTTTTTGACAAAGTGTGTTTTATTCCACAGTACTGCACAGGACTGCGTAAATTCATGTTTGCTTATGTGTACAATGTTGAATTACATAAGGTGAAGTGAAAAAAAAACGTTATTTAACTTTCATTTTAAAATTATATGACTTTTTTCACATTAGTGAATTATTCCACAGTACTGCACAGGACTGCGTAAATTCATGTTTGCTTACGTGCAGAATGTTGAATTCCATAAGATTAACTGAAAACAACCCGTTTTTTAACTTTCCTTTTAAAATAAAATCAGTTTTTTCACATTAGTGCACTTTTGCCAAAACAGCTGTTTCAGACCGAGATAAGGTGGTTTTTGACAAAGTGTGTTTTATTCCACAGTACTGCACAGGACTGCGTAAATTCATGTTTGCTTGTGTGTACAATGTTGAATTACATAAGGTGAAGTGAAAAAAAAACGTTATTTAACTTTCATTTTAAAATTATATGACTTTTTTCACATTAGTGAATTATTCCACAGTACTGCACAGGACTGCGTAAATTCATGTTTGCTTACGTGCAGAATGTTGAATTCCATAAGATAAACTGAAAACAACCCGTTTTTTAACTTTCCTTTTAAAATTAAATCAGTTTTTTCACATTAGTGCACTTTTGCCAAAACAGCTGTTTCAGACCGAGATAAGGTGGTTTTTGACAAAGTGTGTTTTATTCCACAGTACTGCACAGGACTGCGTAAATTCATGTTTGCTTGTGTGTACAATGTTGAATTACATAAGGTGAAGTGAAAAAAAACGTTATTTAACTTTCATTTTAAAATTATATGACTTTTTTCACATTAGTGAATTATTCCACAGTACTGCACAGGACTGCGTAAATTCATGTTTGCTTACGTGCAGAATGTTGAATTACATAAGATTAACTGAAAACAACCCGTTTTTTAACTTTCCTTTTAAAATTAAATCACTTTTTTCACATTAGTGCACTTTTGCCAAAACAGCTGTTTCAGACCGAGATAAGGTGGTTTTTGACAAAGTGTGTTTTATTCCACAGTACTGCACAGGACTGCGTAAATTCATGTTTGCTTGTGTGTCACAATGTTGAATTACATAAGGTGAAGTGAAAAAAAAACCCGTTATTTAACTTTCATTTTAAAATTATATGACTTTTTTCACATTAGTGAATTATTCCACAGTACTGCACAGGACTGCGTAAAGTGATTTTTGTTACAAGCAGAATGTTGAATTCCATAAGATTAACTGAAAACAACTCGTTTTTTAACTTTCCTTTTAAAATTAAATCAGTTTTTTCACATTAAAGTGCAACTTTTTACTCAAAACAGCTGTTTCAGACCGAGATAAGGTGGTTTTTGACAAAGTGTGTTTTATTCCACAGTACTGCACAGGACTGCGTAAATTCATGTTTGCTTGTGTGTACAATGTTGAATTACATAAGGTGAAGTGAAAAAAAACGTTATTTAACTTTCATTTTAAAATTATATGACTTTTTTCACATTAGTGAATTATTCCACAGTACTGCACAGGAACGGTAAATTCATGTTTGCTTACGTGCAGAATGTTGAATTCCATAAGATTAACTGAAAACAACCCGTTTTTTAACTTTCCTTTTAAAATTAAATCACTTTTTTCACATTAGTGCACTTTTGCCAAAACAGCTGTTTCAGACCGAGATAAGGTGGTTTTTGACAAAGTGTGTTTTATTCCACAGTACTGCACAGGACTGCGTAAATTCATGTTTGCTTGTGTGTACAATGTTGAATTACATAAGGTGAAGTGAAAAAAAACGTTATTTAACTTTCATTTTAAAATTATATGACTTTTTTCACATTAGTGAATTATTCCACAGTACTGCACAGGACTGCGTAAATTCATGTTTGCTTACGTGCAGAATGTTGAATTCCATAAGATTAACTGAAAACAACCCGTTTTTTAACTTTCCTTTTAAAATTAAAATCAGTTTTTTCACATTAGTGCACTTTTGCCAAAACAGCTGTTTCAGACCGAGATAAGGTGGTTTTTGACAAAGTGTGTTTTATTCCACAGTACTGCACAGGACTGCGTAAATTCATGTTTGCTTGTGTGTACAATGTTGAATTACATAAGGTGAAGTGAAAAAAAACGTTATTTAACTTTCATTTTAAAATTATATGACTTTTTTCACATTAGTGAATTATTCCACAGTACTGCACAGGACTGCGTAAATTCATGTTTGCTTACGTGCAGAATGTTGAATTCCATAAGATTAACTGAAAACAACCCGTTTTTTAACTTTCCTTTTAAAATTAAATCACTTTTTTCACATTAGTGCACTTTTGCCAAAACAGCTGTTTCAGACCGAGATAAGGTGGTTTTTGACAAAGTGTGTTTTATTCCACAGTACTGCACAGGACTGCGTAAATTCATGTTTGCTTGTGTGTAAAATGTTGAATTACATAAGGTGAAGTGAAAAAAAACGTTATTTAACTTTCATTTTAAAATTATATGACTTTTTTCACATTAGTGAATTATTCCACAGTACTGCACAGGACTGCGTAAATTCATGTTTGCTTACGTGCAGAATGTTGAATTCCATAAGATTAACTGAAAACAACCCGTTTTTTAACTTTCCTTTTAAAATAAAATCAGTTTTTTCACATTAGTGCACTTTTGCCAAAACAGCTGTTTCAGACCGAGATAAGGTGGTTTTTGACAAAGTGTGTTTTATTCCACAGTACTGCACAGGACTGCGTAAATTCATGTTTGCTTGTGTGTACAATGTTGAATTACATAAGGTGAAGTGAAAAAAAACGTTATTTAACTTTCATTTTAAAATGATATGACTTTTTTCACATTAGTGAATTATTCCACAGTACTGCACAGGACTGCGTAAATTCATGTTTGCTGACGTGCAGAATGTTGAATTCCATAAGATTAACTGAAAACAACCCGTTTTTTAACTTTCCTTTTAAAATTAAATCACTTTTTTCACATTCGTGCACTTTTGCCAAAACAGCTGTTTCAGACCGAGATAAGGTGGTTTTTGACAAAGTGTGTTTTATTCCACAGTACTGCACAGGACTGCGTAAATTCATGTTTGCTTGTGTGTACAACGTTGAATTACATAAGGAGAAGTGAAAAAAACGTTATTTAACTTTCATTTTAAAATTATATGACTTTTTTCACATTAGTGAATTATTCCACAGTACTGCGTAAATTCATGTTTGCTTACGTGCAGAATGTTGAATGACATAAGATAAACTGAAAACAACTCGTTTTTTAACTTTCCTTTTAAAATCAAATCAGTTTTTTCACATTAGTGCACTTTTGCCAAAACAGCTGTTTCAGACCGAGATAAGGTGGTTTTTGACAAAGTGTGTTTTATTCCACAGTACTGCACAGGACTGCGTAAATTCATGTTTGCTTATGTGTCAAACGTTGAATTACATAAGGAGAAGTGAAAAAAAAACGTTATTTAACTTTCATTTTAAAATTATATGACTTTTTTTCACATTAGTGAATTATTCCACAGTACTGCACAGGACTGCGTAAATTCATGTTTGCTGACGTGCAGAATGTTGAATTCCATAAGATTAACTGAAAACAACCCGTTTTTTAACTTTCCATTTAAACTTAAATCACTTTTTTCACATTCGTGCACTTTTGCCAAAACAGCTGTTTCAGACCGAGATAAGGTGGTTTTTGACAAAGTGTGTTTTATTCCACAGTACTGCACAGGACTGCGTAAATTCATGTTTGCTTATGTGTCAAACGTTGAATTACATAAGGTGAAGTGAAAAAAAACGTTATTTAACTTTCATTTTAAAATTATATGACTTTTTTCACATTAGTGAATTATTCCACAGTACTGCACAGGACTGCGTAAATTCATGTTTGCTTACGTGCAGAATGTTGAATTACATAAGATAAACTGAAAACAACCCGTTTTTTAACTTTCCTTTTAAAATTAAATCAGTTTTTTTCACATTAGTGCACTTTTGCCAAAACAGCTGTTTCAGACCGAGATAAGGTGGTTTTTGACAAAGTGTGTTTTATTCCACAGTACTGCACAGGACTGCGTAAATTCATGTTTGCTTGTGTGTACAATGTTGAATTACATAAGGTGAAGTGAAAAAAAACGTTATTTAACTTTCATTTTAAAATTATATGACTTTTTTCACATTAGTGAATTATTCCACAGTACTGGTAAATTCAGTTTGCGTTAATTTTGTTATTAACTTCATTTAAAATTCTATGTTTGCATTAGTAATTATTCACAGTACTGAACATGTAATTGCTACGTGCAGAATGTTGAATTCCATAAGATTAACTGAAAACAACCCGTTTTTTAACTTTCCTTTTAAAATTAAATCACTTTTTTCACATTAGTGCACTTTTGCCAAAACAGCTGTTTCAGACCGAGATAAGGTGGTTTTTGACAAAGTGTGTTTTATTCCACAGTACTGCACAGGACTGCGTAAATTCATGTTTGCTTATGTGTACAATGTTGAATTACATAAGGTGAAGTGAAAAAAAACGTTATTTAACTTTCATTTTAAAATTATATGACTTTTTTCACATTAGTGAATTATTCCACAGTACTGCACAGGACTGCGTAAATTCATGTTTGCTTACGTGCAGAATGTTGAATTCCATAAGATAAACTGAAAACAACCCGTTTTTTAACTTTCCTTTTAAAATTAAATCAGTTTTTTCACATTAGTGCACTTTTGCCAAAACAGCTGTTTCAGACCGAGATAAGGTGGTTTTTGACAAAGTGTGTTTTATTCCACAGTACTGCACAGGACTGCGTAAATTCATGTTTGCTTGTGTGTACAATGTTGAATTACATAAGGTGAAGTGAAAAAAAAACGTTATTTAACTTTCATTTTAAAATTATATGACTTTTTTCACATTACTGAATTATTCCACAGGACTGCGTAAATTCATGCTTGCTTACGTGCAGAATGTTGAATTACATAAGATAAACTGAAAATAACCCGTTTTTTAACTTTCCTTTTAAAATTAAATCACTTTTTTCACATTAGTGCACTTTTGCCAAAACAGCTGTTTCAGACCGAGATAAGGTGGTTTTTGACAAAGTGTGTTTTATTCCACAGTACTGCACAGGACTGCGTAAATTCATGTTTGCTTGTGTGTACAATGTTGAATTACATAAGGTGAAGTGAAAAAAAACGTTATTTAACTTTCATTTTAAAATTATATGACTTTTTTCACATTAGTGAATTATTCCACAGTACTGCACAGGACTGCGTAAATTCATGTTTGCTTACGTGCAGAATGTTGAATTACATAAGATAAACTGAAAACAACTCGTTTTTTAACTTTCCTTTTAAAATCAAATCAGTTTTTTCACATTAGTGCACTTTTGCCAAAACAGCTGTTTCAGACCGAGATAAGGTGTTTTTTGACAAAGTGTGTTTTATTCCACAGTACTGCACAGGACTGCGTAAATTCATGTTTGCTTGTGTGTACAATGTTGAATTACATAAGGTGAAGTGAAAAAAAACGTTATTTAACTTTCATTTTAAAATTATATGACTTTTTTTCACATTAGTGAATTATTCCACAGTACTGCACAGGACTGCGTAAATTCATGTTTGCTGATGTGCAGAATGTTGAATTACATAAGATTAAGTGAAAATAACCCGTTTTTTAACTTTCCTTTTAAAATTAAATCACTTTTTTCACATTAGTGCACTTTTGCCAAAACAGCTGTTTCAGACCGAAATAAGGTGGTTTTTGACAAAGTGTGTTTTATTCCACAGTACTGCACAGGACTGCGTAAATTCATGTTTGCTGATGTGCAGAATGTTGAATTCCATAAGATTAAGTGAAAACAACCCGTTTTTTAACTTTCCTTTTAAAATTAAATCACTTTTTTCACATTCGTGCACTTTTGCCAAAACAGCTGTTTCAGACCGAGGTAAGGTGGTTTTTGACAAAGTGTGTTTTATTCCACAGTACTGCACAGGACTGCGTAAATTCATGTTTGCTTGTGTGTACAATGTTGAATTACATAAGGTGAAGTGAAAAAAACCCGTTATTTAACTTTCATTTTAAAATTTTCACATTAGTGACTTTTTGCCAAAACAGCTGTTCAGACCGAGTGTTTACAAAGTGTGTTTTATTCCACAGTACTGCACAGGACTGCGTAAATTCATGTTTGCTTGTGTGTACAATGTTGAATTACATAAGGTGAAGTGAAAAAAAACGTTATTTAACTTTCATTTTAAAATGATATGACTTTTTTCACATTAGTGAATTATTCCACAGTACTGCACAGGACTGCGTAAATTCATGTTTGCTTACGTGCAGAATGTTGAATTCCATAAGATTAACTGAAAACAACCCGTTTTTTAACTTTCCTTTTAAAATTAAATCACTTTTTTCACATTAGTGCACTTTTGCCAAAACAGCTGTTTCAGACCGAGATAAGGTGGTTTTTGACAAAGTGTGTTTTATTCCACAGTACTGCACAGGACTGCGTAAATTCATGTTTGCTTATGTGTACAATGTTGAATTACATAAGGTGAAATGAAAAAAAACGTTATTTAACTTTCATTTTAAAATTATATGACTTTTTTCACATTAGTGAATTATTCCACAGTACTGCACAGGACTGCGTAAATTCATGTTTGCTTACGTGCAGAATGTTGAATTACATAAGATTAACTGAAAACAACCCGTTTTTTAACTTTCCTTTTAAAATTAAATCACTTTTTTCACATTAGTGCACTTTTGCCAAAACAGCTGTTTCAGACCGAGATAAGGTGTTTTTTGACAAAGTGTGTTTTATTCCACAGTACTGCACAGGACTGCGTAAATTCATGTTTGCTTGTGTGTACAATGTTGAATTACATAAGGTGAAGTGAAAAAAAACGTTATTTAACTTTCATTTTAAAATTATATGACTTTTTTCACATTAGTGAATTATTCCACAGTACTGCACAACTGCGTAAATTCATGTTTGCTTACGTGCAGAATGTTGAATTACATAAGATAAACTGAAAACAACCCGTTTTTTAACTTTCCTTTTAAAATTAAATCACTTTTTTCACATTAGTGCACTTTTGCCAAAACAGCTGTTTCAGACCGAGATAAGGTGGTTTTTGACAAAGTGTGTTTTATTCCACAGTACTGCACAGGACTGCGTAAATTCATGTTTGCTTGTGTGTACAATGTTGAATTACATAAGGTGAAGTGAAAAAAAACGTTATTTAACTTTCATTTTAAAATTATATGACTTTTTTCACATTAGTGAATTATTCCACAGTACTGCGTAAATTCATGTTTGCTTACGTGCAGAATGTTGAATGACATAAGATAAACTGAAAACAACTCGTTTTTTAACTTTCCTTTTAAAATCAAATCAGTTTTTTCACATTAGTGCACTTTTGCCAAAACAGCTGTTTCAGACCGAGATAAGGTGGTTTTTGACAAAGTGTGTTTTATTCCACAGTACTGCACAGGACTGCGTAAATTCATGTTTGCTTGTGTGTACAATGTTGAATTACATAAGGTGAAGTGAAAAAAAACGTTATTTAACTTTCATTTTAAAATGATATGACTTTTTTCACATTAGTGAATTATTCCACAGTACTGCACAGGACTGCGTAAATTCATGTTTGCTGATGTGCAGATTGTTGAATTACATAAGATTAAGTGAAAATAACCCGTTTTTTAACTTTCCTGTTAAAATTAAATCACTTTTTTCACATTAGTGCACTTTTGCCAAAACAGCTGTTTCAGACCGAAATAAGGTGGTTTTTGACAAAGTGTGTTTTATTCCACAGTACTGCACAGGACTGCGTAAATTCATGTTTGCTGATGTGCAGAATGTTGAATTCCATAAGATTAACTGAAAACAACCCGTTTTTTAACTTTCCTTTTAAAATTAAATCACTTTTTTCACATTCGTGCACTTTTGCCAAAACAGCTGTTTCAGACCGAGGTAAGGTGGTTTTTGACAAAGTGTGTTTTATTCCACAGTACTGCACAGGACTGAGTAAATTCATGTTTGCTTGTGTTTACAATGTTGAATTACATAAGGTGAAGTGAAAAAAAACGTTATTTAACTTTCATTTTAAAATTATATGACTTTTTTCACATTAGTGAATTATTCCACAGTACTGCACAGGACTGCGTAAATTCATGTTTGCTTGTGTGTACAATGTTGAATTACATAAGGTAAGTGAAAAAAAACGTTATTTAACTTTCATTTTAAAATTATATGACTTTTTTCGCATTAGTGAATTATTCCACAGTACTGTGTAAATTCATGTTTGCTGACGTGCAGAATGTTGAATTACATAAGATAAACTGAAAACAACCCGTTTTTTAACTTTCCTTTTAAAATTAAATCAGTTTTTTCACATTAGTGCACTTTTGCCAAAACAGCTGTTTCAGACCGAGATAAGGTGGTTTTTGACAAAGTGTGTTTTATTCCACAGTACTGCACAGGACTGCGTAAATTCATGTTTGCTTGTGTGTACAATGTTGAATTACATAAGGTGAAGTGAAAAAAAACTTATTTAACTTTCATTTTAAAATGATATGACTTTTTTCACATTACTGAATTATTCCACAGTACTGCACAGGACTGCGTAAATTCATGTTTGCTGACGTGCAGAATGTTGAATTCCATAAGATTAACTGAAAACAACCCGTTTTTTAACTTTCCTTTTAAAATTAAATCACTTTTTTCACATTCGTGCACTTTTGCCAAAACAGCTGTTTCAGACCGAGATAAGGTGGTTTTTGACAAAGTGTGTTTTATTCCACAGTACTGCACAGGACTGCGTAAATTCATGTTTGCTTATGTGTCAAACGTTGAATTACATAAGGTGAAGTGAAAAAAAGACGTTATTTAACTTTCATTTTAAAATTATATGACTTTTTTCACATTAGTGAATTATTCCACAGTACTGCACAGGACTGCGTAAATTCATGTTTGCTTACGTGCAGAATGTTGAATTACATAAGATAAACTGAAAACAACCCGTTTTTTAACTTTCCTTTTAAAATTAAATCAGTTTTTTCACATTAGTGCACTTTTGCCAAAACAGCTGTTTCAGACCGAGATAAGGTGGTTTTTGACAAAGTGTGTTTTATTCCACAGTACTGCACAGGACTGAGTAAATTCATGTTTGCTTGTGTTTACAATGTTGAATTACATAAGGTGAAGTGAAAAAAAACGTTATTTAACTTTCATTTTAAAATTATATGACTTTTTTCACATTAGTGAATTATTCTACAGTACTGCACAGCACTGCGTAAATTCATGTTTGCTTGTGTGTACAATGTTGAATTACATAAGGTGAAGTGAAAAAAAACGTTATTTAACTTTCATTTTAAAATTATATGACTTTTTTCGCATTAGTGAATTATTCCACAGTACTGTGTAAATTCATGTTTGCTGACGTGCAGAATGTTGAATTCCATAAGATTAACTGAAAACAACCCGTTTTTTAACTTTCCTTTTAAAATTAAATCACTTTTTTCACATTAGTACACTTTTGCCAAAACAGCTGTTTCAGACCGAGATAAGGTGGTTTTTGACAAAGTGTGTTTTATTCCACAGTACTGCACAGGACTGCGTAAATTCATGTTTGCTTATGTGTAAAATGTTGAATTACATAAGGAAGAAGTGAAAAAAAAACGTTATTTAACTTTCATTTTAAAATTATATGACTTTTTTCACATTAGTGAATTATTCCACAGTACTGCACAGGACTGCGTAAATTCATGTTTGCTTACGTGCAGAATGTTGAATTACATAAGATAAACTGAAAACAACTCGTTTTTTAACTTTCCTTTTAAAATCAAATCAGTTTTTTCACATTAGTGCACTTTTGCCAAAACAGCTGTTTCAGACCGAGATAAGGTGGTTTTTGACAAAGTGTGTTTTATTCCACAGTACTGCACAGGACTGCGTAAATTCATGTTTGCTTGTGTGTACAATGTTGAATTACATAAGGTGAAGTGAAAAAAAACGTTATTTAACTTTCATTTTAAAATTATATGACTTTTTTCACATTAGTGAATTATTCCACAGTACTGCACAGCACTCGTAAATTCATGTTTGCTTGTGTGCACAATGTTGAATTACATAAGATAAACTGAAAACAACCCGTTTTTTAACTTTCCTTTTAAAATTAAATCACTTTTTTCACATTAGTGCACTTTTGCCAAAACAGCTGTTTCAGACCGAGATAAGGTGGTTTTTGACAAAGTGTGTTTTATTCCACAGTACTGCACAGGACTGCGTAAATTCATGTTTGCTTGTGTGTACAATGTTGAATTACATAAGGTTAAGTGAAAAAAAACCGTTATTTAACTTTCATTTTAAAATTATATGACTTTTTTCACATTAGTGAATTATTCCACAGTACTGCACAGGACTGCGTAAATTCATGTTTGCTTACGTGCAGAATGTTGAATTCCATAAGATTAACTGAAAACAACCCGTTTTTTAACTTTCCTTTTAAAATTAAATCACTTTTTTCACATTAGTGCACTTTTGCCAAAACAGCTGTTTCAGACCGAGATAAGGTGGTTTTTGACAAAGTGTGTTTTATTCCACAGTACTGCACAGGACTGCGTAAATTCATGTTTGCTTGTGTGTACAATGTTGAATTACATAAGGTGAAGTGAAAAAAAAACGTTATTTAACTTTCATTTTAAAATGATATGACTTTTTTCACATTAGTGAATTATTCCACAGTACTGCACAGGACTGCGTAAATTCATGTTTGCTGATGTGCAGATTGTTGAATTACATAAGATTAAGTGAAAATAACCCGTTTTTTAACTTTCCTGTTAAAATTAAATCACTTTTTTCACATTAGTGCACTTTTGCCAAAACAGCTGTTTCAGACCGAAATAAGGTGGTTTTTGACAAAGTGTGTTTTATTCCACAGTACTGCACAGGACTGCGTAAATTCATGTTTGCTGATGTGCAGAATGTTGAATTCCATAAGATTAACTGAAAACAACCCGTTTTTTAACTTTCCTTTTAAAATTAAATCACTTTTTTCACATTCGTGCACTTTTGCCAAAACAGCTGTTTCAGACCGAGCTAAGGTGGTTTTTGACAAAGTGTGTTTTACTCCACAGTACTGCACAGGACTGCGTAAATTCATGTTTGCTTGTGTGTACAATGTTGAATTACATAAGGTGAAGTGAAAAAAAACGTTATTTAACTTTCATTTTAAAATTATATGACTTTTTTCACATTAGTGAATTATTCTACAGTACTGCACAGCACTGCGTAAATTCATGTTTGCTTGTGTGTACAATGTTGAATTACATAAGGTGAAGTGAAAAAAAAACGTTATTTAACTTTCATTTTAAAATTATATGACTTTTTTTGCCCTTTGTTACATTGAGTTATTATTTTTTCACAGTACTGTCACAGGACGGTAAATTCATGTTTGCTGACGTGCAGAATGTTGAATTCCATAAGATTAACTGAAAACAACCCGTTTTTTAACTTTCCTTTTAAAATTAAATCACTTTTTTCACATTAGTACACTTTTGCCAAAACAGCTGTTTCAGACCGAAATAAGGTGGTTTTTGACAAAGTGTGTTTTATTCCACAGTACTGCACAGGACTGCGTAAATTCATGTTTGCTTATGTGTACAATGTTGAATTACATAAGGAAGAAGTGAAAAAAAACGTTATTTAACTTTCATTTTAAAATTATATGACTTTTTTCACATTAGTGAATTATTCCACAGTACTGCACAGACTGCGTAAATTCATGTTTGCTTACGTGCAGAATGTTGAATTACATAAGATTAACTGAAAACAACCCGTTTTTTAACTTTCCTTTTAAAATTAAATCAGTTTTTTCACATTAGTGCACTTTTGCCAAAACAGCTGTTTCAGACCGAGATAAGGTGGTTTTTGACAAAGTGTGTTTTATTCCACAGTACTGCACAGGACTGCGTAAATTCATGTTTGCTTGTGTGTACAATGTTGAATTACATAAGGTGAAGTGAAAAAAAACGTTATTTAACTTTCATTTTAAAATTATATGACTTTTTTCACATTAGTGAATTATTCCACAGTACTGCAAGTAAATTCATGTTTGCTTACGTGCAGAATGTTGAATTACATAAGATTAACTGAAAACAACCCGTTTTTTAACTTTCCTTTTAAAATTAAATCACTTTTTTCACATTAGTGCACTTTTGCCAAAACAGCTGTTTCAGACCGAGATAAGGTGGTTTTTGACAAAGTGTGTTTTATTCCACAGTACTGCACAGGACTGCGTAAATTCATGTTTGCTTGTGTGTACAATGTTGAATTACATAAGATGAAGTGAAAAAACCCGTTATTTAACTTTCATTTTAAAATTATATGACTTTTTTTCACATTAGTGAATTATTCCACAGTACTGCGTAAATTCATGTTTGCTTACGTGCAGAATGTTGAATGACATAAGATAAACTGAAAACAACCCGTTTTTTAACTTTCCTTTTAAAATTAAATCACTTTTTTCACATTAGTGCACTTTTTCCAAAACAGCTGTTTCAGACCGAGATAAGGTGGTTTTTGACAAAGTGTGTTTTATTCCACAGTACTGCACAGGACTGCGTAAATTCATGTTTGCTTGTGTGTACAATGTTGAATTACATAAGGTGAAGTGAAAAAAAACGTTATTTAACTTTCATTTTAAAATGATATGACTTTTTTCACATTAGTGAATTATTCCACAGTACTGCACAGGACTGCGTAAATTCATGTTTGCTGATGTGCAGATTGTTGAATTACATAAGATTAAGTGAAAATAACCCGTTTTTTAACTTTCCTGTTAAAATTAAATCACTTTTTTCACATTAGTGCACTTTTGCCAAAACAGCTGTTTCAGACCGAAATAAGGTGGTTTTTGACAAAGTGTGTTTTATTCCACAGTACTGCACAGGACTGCGTAAATTCATGTTTGCTGATGTGCAGAATGTTGAATTCCATAAGATTAACTGAAAACAACCCGTTTTTTAACTTTCCTTTTAAAATTAAATCACTTTTTTCACATTCGTGCACTTTTGCCAAAACAGCTGTTTCAGACCGAGGTAAGGTGGTTTTTGACAAAGTGTGTTTTATTCCACAGTACTGCACAGGACTGCGTAAATTCATGTTTGCTTGTGTGTACAATGTTGAATTACATAAGGTGAAGTGAAAAAAAACGTTATTTAACTTTCATTTTAAAATTATATGACTTTTTTCACATTAGTGAATTATTCCACAGCACTGCACAGCACTGCGTAAATCATGTTTGCTTACGTGCAGAATGTTGAATTACTTAAGATTAACTGAAAACAACCCGTTTTTAACTTTCCATCTAAAATTAAATCAGTTTTTTCATTCGTGCCTTCCAAAACAGCTGTTTCAGACGAGATAAGGTGGTTTTGACAAAGTGTGTTTTATTCCACAGTACTGCACAGGACTGCGTAAATTCATGTTTGCTTGTGTGTACAATGTTGAATTACATAAGGTGAAGTGAAAAAAAAACGTTATTTAACTTTCATTTTAAAATTATATGACTTTTTTCACATTAGTGAATTATTCCACAGTACTGCACAGTACTGCGTAAATTCATGTTTGCTTACGTGCACAATGTTGAATTACATAAGATAAACTGAAAACAACCCGTTTTTTAACTTTCCTTTTAAAATCAAATCAGTTTTTTCACATTAGTTCACTTTTGCCAAAACAGCTGTTTCAGACCGAGATAAGGTGGTTTTTGACAAAGTGTGTTTTATTTCACATTACTGCACAGGACTGCGTAAATTCATGTTTGCTTGTGTGTACAATGTTGAATTACATAAGGTGAAGTGAAAAAAACTTATTTAACTTTCATTTTAAAATGATATGACTTTTTTACATTAGTGAATTATTCCACAGTACTGCACAGGACTGCGTAAATTCATGTTTGGTTGACGTGCAGAATGTTGAATTACATAAGATTAACTGAAAAAAACCCGTTTTTTAACTTTCCTTTTAAAATTAAATCACTTTTTTCACATTACTGAATTATTCCACAGTACTGCACAGGACTGCGTAAATTCATGTTTGCTTACGTGCAGAATGTTGAATTACATAAGATTAAGTGAAAATAACCCGTTTTTTAACTTTCCTGTTAAAATTAAATCACTTTTTTCACATTAGTGCACTTTTGCCAAAACAGCTGTTTCAGACCGAAATAAGGTGGTTTTTGACAAAGTGTGTTTTATTCCACAGTACTGCACAGGACTGCGTAAATTCATGTTTGCTGATGTGCAGAATGTTGAATTCCATAAGATTAACTGAAAACAACCCGTTTTTTAACTTTCCTTTTAAAATTAAATCACTTTTTTCACATTCGTGCACTTTTGCCAAAACAGCTGTTTCAGACCGAGGTAAGGTGGTTCTTGACAAAGTGTGTTTTACTCCACAGTACTGCACAGGACTGCGTAAATTCATGTTTGCTTGTGTGTACAATGTTGAATTACATAAGTTGAAGTGAAAAAAAAACGTTATTTAACTTTCATTTTAAAATGATATGACTTTTTTCACATTAGTGAATTATTCCACAGTACTGCACAGCACTGCGTAAATTCATGTTTGCTTACGTGCAGAATGTTGAATTACTTAAGATTAACTGAAAACAACCCGTTTTTTAACTTTCCATCTAAAATTAAATCAGTTTTTTCATATTCGTGCACTTTTGCCAAAACAGCTGTTTCAGACTGAGATAAGGTGGTTTTTGACAAAGTGTGTTTTATTCCACAGTACTGCACAGGACTGAGTAAATTTATGTTTGCTTATGTGTCAAACGTTGAATTACATAAGAAGAAGTAAAAAAAAACGTTATTTAACTTTCATTTTAAAATGATATGACTTTTTTCACATTAGTGAATTATTCCACAGTACTGCACAGCACTGCGTAAATTCATGCTTGCTTACGTGCAGAATGTTGAATTACATAAGATTAACTGAAAACAACCCGTTTTTAACTTTCCTTTTAAAATTAAATCACTTTTTTCACATTAGTGCACTTTTACCAAAACAGCTGTTTCAGAAGGAGATGAGGTGGTTTTTGACAAAGTGTGTTTTATTCCACAGTACTGCACAGGACTGCGTAAATTCATGCTTGCTTACGTGCAGAATGTTGAATTACATAAGATTAACTGAAAATAACCCGTTTTTTAACTTTCCTGTTAAAATTAAATCACTTTTTTCACATTAGTGCACTTTTGCCAAAACAGCTTTTTCAGACCGAAATAAGGTGGGTTTTGACAAAGTGTGTTTTATTCCACAGTACTGCACAGGACTGAGTAAATTCATGTTCGCTTGTGTGTACAATGTTGAATTACATAAGGTAAAGTGAAAAAAACGTTATTTAACTTTCATTTTAAAATTAGATGACTTTTTTCACATTAGTGAATTATTCCACAGTACTGCACAGCACTGCGTAAATTCATGTTTGCTTGTGTGTACAATGTTGACTTACATAAGGAGAAGTGAAAAAAAACGTTATTTAACTTTCATTTTAAAATGATATGACTTTTTTCACATTAGTGAATTATTCCACAGTACTGCACAGGACTGCGTAAATTCATGTTTGCTTACGTGCAGAATGTTGAATTACATAAGATTAACTTAAAACAACCCGTTTTTTAACTTTCCTGTTAAAATTAAATCACTTTTTTCACATTAGTGCACTTTTGCCAAAACAGCTGTTTCAGACCGAAATAAGGTGGTTTTTGACAAAGTGTGTTTTATTCCACAGTACTGCACAGGACTGCATAAATTCATGTTTGCTTGTGTGTACAATGTTGACTTACATAAGGAGAAGTGAAAAAAAACGTTAGTTAACTTTCATTTTAAAATTATATGACTTTTTTCACATTAGTGAATTATTCCACAGTACTGCACAGGAGTGCGTAAATTCATGTTTGCTTACGTGCAGAATGTTGAATTACATAAGATTAACTGAATACAACCCGTTTTTTAACTTTCCTGTTAAAATTAAATCACTTTTTTCACATTAGTGCACTTTTGCCAAAACAGCTGTTTCAGACCGCAATAAGGTGGTTTTTGACAAAGTGTGTTTTATTCCACAGTACTGCACAGGACTGCGTAAATTCATGTTTGCTGATGTGCAGAATGTTGAATTCCATAAGATTAACTGAAAACAACCCGTTTTTTAACTTTCCATCTAAAATTAAATCACTTTTTTCATATTCGTGCACTTTTGCCAAAACAGCTGTTTCAGACTGAGATAAGGTGGTTTTTGACAAAGTGTGTTTTATTCCACAGTACTGCACAGGACTGAGTAAATTCATGTTCGCTTGTGTGTACAATGTTGAATTACATAAGGTAAAGTGAAAAAAAACGTTATTTAACTTTCATTTTAAAATTATATGACTTTTTTCACATTAGTGAATTATTCTACAGTACTGCACAGCACTGCGTAAATTCATGTTTGCTTGTGTGTACAATGTTGAATTACATAAGGTGAAGTGAAAAAAAAACGTTATTTAACTTTCATTTTAAAATTATATGACTTTTTTCACATTACTGAATTATTCCACAGTACTGCACAGGACGGCGTAAAGTAATGTTTGCTTACGTGCAGAATGTTGAATTACATAAGATTAACTGAAAACAACCCGTTTTTTAACTTTTCTTTTAAAATTAAATCACTTTTTTCACATTAGTGCACTTTTGCCAAAACAGCTGTTTCAGACCGAGATAAGGTGTTTTTTGACAAAGTGTGTTTTATTCCACACTACTGCACAGGACTGCATAAATTCATGTTTGCTTGTGTGTACAATGTTGACTTACATAAGGAGAAGTGAAAAAAAACGTTATTTAACTTTCATTTTAAAATTATATGACTTTTTTCACATTAGTGAATTATTCCACAGTACTGCACAGGACTGCGTACATTCATGTTTGCCTACGTGGAAAACGTGGAATTACATAAGATGAAGTGAAAACAACCCGTTTTTTAACTTTTCTTTTAAAATTAAATGACTCTTTTCACATTTGTGCACTGTTTCCAAAACAGCTGTTTCAGACCGAGCGAAGATGGTTTTAGACCAAAATATGTTTTATTCCACAGTACTGCACAGGACTGCGTAAATTCATGTTTGCCTATGTGTAAAACTTTGAATTACATAAGATGAAGTGAAAACAATCCGTTTTTTAACTTTTCTTTTAAAATTAGATCACTTTTTTCACATTAGTGCACTTTTGCCAAAACAGCTGTTTCAGACCGAGCGAAGATGGTTTTAGACCAAAGTTTGTTTTATTCCACAGTACTGCACAGGACTGCGTAAATTCATGCTTGCTTCAGGGGGGCAACAGAATCAAGTGTTTTCACTTTACCTTATGTAATTCCACGTTTTGCACATAATCAATCAATCAATCAATCAATCAATCAATCAATCTTTATTTCTATAGCGTCTTATACAATCAAAATTGTTTCAAGGCGCTTTACAGAATCCCAGGGCCTAACCCCAGACAAGCAACAGTGGCAAGGAAAAACTCCCCTTTAACAGGAAGAAACCTTGAGCAGGACCAGGCTCATGAAGGGGGACCTTCCTGCTGATGGCCGGCTGGGTAGAGAGAGAGGAGAGGAGAGGAAAGAAAGAAGAGGGAGACGAGAGGAGAGGAGAGGCACAGAACACAGAAACACACACAAAGATACAAAAATACAATATACAACAGGTCAGCGGGCCAGATGTTGTCATGCAGCTCCGAAGGCGGCGATACCTGTAAATAAATAGAGGGGGGGGGGGCAGAAAAACTACACAGGAATCTGCATAACTAGTCTGCTTAATGAGGAGGAGGAAAGGAGAGGAGAGGAGAGGAAACCATCACCACTGTGGTGGCAGAGGCCTGTCAGGTGATCATGTTTCTGGACCCCGGCAGCCTTGGCCTATAGCAGCATAACTAGTATCTTAACCTAACGATTAGTCGACCCCCTAAAAGTATGATAATTTGTCTGTCTATGATAGTAACTGGAACTACAGCATTAATAACAATAAGCTTTTTCAAAGAGGTAGGTTTTAAGTCTGGTCTTGAAAGTAGCGATAGAGTCAGCCTCCCGTACCAAGACAGGGAGCTGGTTCCATAGCAGGGGGGCCTGGTAGCTAAATGCTCGGCCCCCCAATCTACTCCCAAAGACTCTGGGAACCACAAGAGTGGTACTCTGCTTGATCTGGTCCAGGATAGGACTGCCTATCAATGCTAGAACATCCTTCAAAAGGTGTGTTGGGATGGGATCTAAAAGACACGTGGTGGTCTTGGATTTCTGAATCAGCGAAGACGCCTCAGAAAAATATATAGGGATTAAGGAGTTTAAGGGCTCGTTGGAGAACCTGTATGTTCCCACGGTCAGCACATCTGGTGATGGTCCAGATGTTGGGATGGCCTGCTCAGCTTTCTCTCTAATGGCTAGTACTTTATGAGTGAAGAAGCTCATGAAGTCTTCACCAGTAAGGGAGGAAGGGATACATGCGTCTAAAGCAGTGTGACTCTGAGTTAATTTGGCCACGGTGCTGAAAAGGAACCTGGGGTTGCTCTTATTTTCCTCAATTAAAGAAGAATAATAAGCTGTTCTAGCCTTGCGAAGGGCCTTTTTGTAAACTAATAGACAGTCTTTCCAGGCTACAAGATAGCTGTCTATTTTACAGGAATGCCACTTCCTTTCCAGTCTTCGCACTTTCTGCTTGAGGGTCCTGATATGTGAATTATACCAGGGGGCACACCTCCTCTGATTTACTGTTTTCTTTTTCAGGGGGGCAACAGAATCAAGTGTGAACCCCTTTTTGACCTTCCTTTTAAAATTGAATGACTTTTTTCACATTAGTGCACTTTTGCCAAAACAGCTTTTTCAGACTGAGTGAAAATGGTTATTGACCAAAGTGTGTTTTATTCCACAGTCCTGCACAGGACTGCGTAAATACATGTTTGCTTCTGTGCAAAACCTTCTATTGCATGAGGTGAAGTGAAAATAACCTGGTTTTTAACTTTCTTTTTAAAATTACATGGCTTTTTTCACATTATTGCACTTTTGCCAAAACAGCTTTTTCATACTGAGTGAAGATGTTTTTTGACCAAAGTTTGATTTATTCCTCAGATCTGCACAGGACTGCGTAAATCCATGTTTTTTTTCTGTGCAAAACGGTGAATTACATAAGATGAAGTGAAAACAACCCATTTATTAACTTTTCTTTTAAAATTAAATGACTCTTTTCACATTTGTGCACTTTTGCCAAAACAGCTGTTTCAGACCGAGTGAAGATGGTTTTTGACCAAAGTGTTTTATTCCATAGTACTGTAAAGGACTGCGTAAATTCATGTTTGCCTATTTGCAAAATGTTGAATTACATAAGGTGAAGGGAAAATAACCCGTTTTTTAACTTTCCTTTTAAAATGATTTGACTTTTTTCACGTTAGTGAATTATTCCAAAGTATGGCACAGGACTGCGTAAATTCATGTTTGCCTATGTGCAAAAAGTGGAATTACATAAGATGAAGTGAAAACAACCAGTTTTTTAACTTTCCTTTTAAAATAAATTGACTTTTTTCACATTAGTGCACTCTTGCCAAAACAGCTGTTTCAGACCGAGCGAAGATGGTTTTTGACCAAAGTGTTTTATTCCACAGTCCTGCAAAGGACTGCGTAAATTCATGTTTGCCTATGTGCAAAACATTGAATTACATAAGGTGAAGTGAAAACAGCCCGTTTTTTAACTTTCCTTTTAAAATTTTATGACTTTTTTCACATTAGTGAATTATTCCACAGTATTGCACAGGACTGCGTAAATTCATGTTTGCCTATGTCCAAAATGGGGAATTACATAAGATGAAGTGAAAACAACCCGTTTTTTAACTTTTCTTTTAAAATTAAATGAGTCTTTTCAAATTAGTGCACTTTTGCCAAAACGGCTTTTTCATACCGAGTGAAGATGGTTTTTGACCAAAGTTTGATTTATTCCTCAGATCTGCACAGGACTGCGTAAATTCATGTTTTTTCTGTGCAAAACGGTGAATTACATAAGGTGAAGTGAAAATAAAATGTTTTTTCACGTTCCTTTAAAAATTAAATGATTATTTTCACATCAGTGCACTCTTGCCAAAATAACTTTTTAAGAAAGAGAGAAGGTGCTTTTTGACCAAAATATGATGTATTCCACAGAACTGCACAGGATTGCATAAATTCATGGTTCAATACATGCACAACCATCAATTACATCGAATTACATAGGCTAAGGGAAAATGTTCTGTTTCTGAAAGTTCCTTTTAAAATTAAATTACTTTTTTCACATCAGTGCACACTTGCCAAAACAGCTTTTTTAAAGTGAGAGAAGGTGCTTTCTGACCAAAGTGTAATTCATTCCACAGAACTGCACAGGATTGTATAAATTCATATTTGGTTACATGCAGAACTTTGAATTACATAAGGTGAAGTAAAAATAACCTGTTTTTTAATGTTCCTTTAAAAATTAAATGACTTTTTTTACATCAGTGCACCCTTGCCAAAACAGCTATTTAAGAAAGAGAGAAAGTGCTTTTTGACCAAAGTGTGCTGTATTCCTAGAACTGCACAGGATTGTGTAAATTCATGGTTCAATACATGCAAAACCATCTATTACATTGAATTACGTTGAATTACATGAGGTCAATTGAAAATTTCCCGTTTCTTAACGTTCCTTTTAAATATAAATGACTTTTTTCACATCAGTGTACTCTGGTCAAAAGAGCTTTTTCAGAGCGAGAGATGGTCGTTTTTCACCAAAGTGTGATTTATTCCACAGAACTGAACAGGGTTGTGAAAATTCCTGTTTGCCTATATGCCAAATGTTGAATTACATAAGTTGAAGTGGAAATCACCTGTTTTTTAACATTCTTTCAAAAATTAAATAACTTTTTTTAGATCACCTTGACCAGAGTGCACTTATCTAAAAAAATCTATTTATTTTTTGAAAAAGCATTAAAAGTGTGGAATAAATCACACTTTGTTCAAAAGTCACCTTCTCTCGCTCTCAATTTTTTGGCCACCAGGGGGTACAAATGTCCATCCATCCATCCATCCATCTTCTACCGCTTGTTCCTCCACTGAGGGTCGCGGGGGGACTGGAGCCTATCCCAGAGCAATGGGCGGGGGCAGCGTACACCCTGGACTGGTCGCCAGCCAATCGCAGGGCCAACACAGAAACAAACATTCGCTCTCACACTCACGGGCAATTTAGAGTTTCCAATTAGCCTAACCCCAATCATGCATGTCTTTGGACTGTGAACCCACGCAGGCACAGGGAGAACATGCAAACTCCACACAGAAAGTCCCCAGCCTCAATCCCAACCAGGATTCGAACACGGGGCCTTCTTGCTGTGAGGCGACAGTGCTAACCACCACACCACCAATCTGAAACGGACTGCACCTAAAAGAAACAAAACAATTTTATGATAAACTTTTTCAATATAAAATTGTGGAGACTTTTAAGATGCCAGTATTTACAGTGTGTGTTATCATGGAAAGATTCAGAGGAAAATGAGAACTCATTATCACCAGACACTTCCAGAAAGTTAACGATGGTCACTTATGGAGGGTGATGGCGTGGGACACCTGCATGTCGCTGCATGTTGCTTCTAAAGGGCACATTTCAGATTTATAGTGTACTCCAAATTTACACCTTTTACAAGGATTGATAAATGAGGCCCCTGGTATGGTTTTTCCCTTGGTGATGCTGAGTTATTGTTCTTTATCACCTTATCACATATTAGTGACCCAGTCACCAGTGTTGGTCCGATCTTCAAACTCTCTGTGGTTGTCAGGTTCACCTGGAATGGAAATAGAAGAAGACACTTCTTGAATGGTGAACACTTTTCTCATATAATCTGCTAAAATACAATCTGATTCCTCATAACTTCTGCTTAACAGTTTTAATTCTGAAATATAGTACTGTACTGTTGTTCTGACTCCTGTCAGTTATTATGTCGCTTTTGGCACCCCCCACTGGCGTCTTGGGACATTACACTCACCAGAGTTGCGTGTCACATGAAGGCTGTGCTCCACTGCAGTGTTGTCGCCAGAACCTTGGAGTAGATCCATCAGTGAGTACAGCTGATCATTTAAGTTACGTTTAAGGCCGTTAAAGGCACATTTAAGTTAAGAACACTTGTTTATGTTTTCTGTTTAGCAAACAACGCTTGCGGGCTAATGCTAATGCTAGCGGGCTACAGTAGCTGGTTCAGCCTGCTTCACGTTGTTTAAGGTGTTTATGTAAAAACTGTTATTGGTGTTTACTGTGTTATCCTGTTATTATCCTGTAAAGAATGTAACCAGCCCTGTTGCATATATTTAATTTGATTTAATTGTAGGGTTTTCTGTATTTATTGTGTTGCAGTTTTACAACAAACAAACAAACCAACAAACAAGATTTCAGTAAAAAACTGTCAACCTGGATTCAAGTTTACGAGGTTTTTGTTGTTCGCTATCTGTTTACAATACACCGGACGTGTTATTCAGGCCAGAATAACTGTAGAACATTTCAAATGGTGTTAAATCCTTCTGACTGGTAAATTTTCTTCCTCTGGTGGTCGACAGGTGCTGATGAGAAAGGAATCTTTGTAAACACCGACTTGGATATAAGAAATGTTTATTGGAGAGAACAGTCAGGTATCAATTGGACGCTGCAGCTTGCCCGAGGGAGGTTTCATGGTCCTGATGGTGAAGATCTCCTCCGAAGTGCTTTCTTCAGTACCCCCTTTTATATGGTCAAGTAAACACATTATTTTCTGATGACCTCATAGCACAATATAGCCAAGCAAATGGTATAGAGTCCAGTCTGTTAGAAGAGGTCCCAGGAACCTCTGGGCCGCTGGACCCCTTCACAGCAACTTCCCATCAGGAAAAACAAGACATTAAATCACAAGCACAGAGAACACCGGTGACAGGACACACATGGAACATGTCTGAGATAGTGTCAGAATGGCTGTAAAACAAGTCAAGGCCTTACAACGGTCAAGGCCTACAGAGAACAGATACTAAGAATGTTATTTGAATATGGAGATGGGAGACAGTGGTACAGCGGCTAAGGCCTGCAGAGAACACGTGCTTCAGATACTACATGACTCTCATGTTCAGTGCTACCAGAGGTAAACAATACATCCAGTTTGACTAGACTCTTCCATGGCTTTTCTCAGTTTGTTCTTTTGAATGCCATTATGTCTTACCACCAGGCCTGTGGATGATAGGCACCAGAACTTCTCAAGTCTATCTTTATGTTCTTAACAATCTGACTAATAACTTATTACAAACAAAATTGTTGGTATTATCACTATAGATTCTTTCTGGTATTACAAATCTAGGAATCATTTCTTTTCCTAGTGCTTTTGCTACTGTAAGAGCATCTCAGAAAGCTGTTGGGAAATCTTCAACACATTTGGTAAATGCATCAATGATGCAATATTTTGTTCCTTGGCATTCATTCAGTTCCACAAAATCCATGCAAATGTGTTGGAATGGTTATTTTGGTCGAGGAAATTGGTCTCTTTTTGCTTTCAGATTGTTCTTTTATAGATTGGACAGTTCAAAACATTTTTAGAGGGTATTAATCATAAATAATTAACACTACTGGACACTACTGTGTATACTACTGGTTTTGAGTGACTTCAACCCTCACTAGCACCATAAAAATAATAAAATTATATTAATATGTCAGGACCCAAGGACCTCTGCAAGAACACAAAGAAAGAAATGAATAAAAGGAACAGACAAGACCAAATTAGGGTAAGCTATCGGAGCAGGTGAACTCATTGAGGATGGGCCAAAAGCCTGGACAACCCAGAATGTGTGAAGGGCTGATTTGAAAGAGTCCAGTGTTGGACAGGATGTATCTCAGATGGGGAGGGGGTTCCAGTTGTGGGTGGGGCAGCCACTTTTAGAGTGCATAAGCAGGTGATCCAGAGCAGAGCCACGTTTGAGGAGCGCAGGCTTCAGGATGGAGCTTCACATGCTCGTTTCCTACCACAGTCATGTGGAGAATGATGAGCATTAGTCCAGATTAATTTAGACATTTAACAGGGCCATATCAACCATAAATCCTGGTTAGAAAAGACCAAACCTGACCACAATGCTGCACCTGTGTGTGACCTCAATTTTCAGTTTTATAACAGGACAATTTCTTTCATTCAATAAAGTACCAATAGGATAAGATTTATGCTCAGATCAACACTAAGCAACAGTGCTGATCATTTCTTTTCATTTAGCAGCAACCTCTTTACCCTCCAAAAGTCTGTAAAAGCCTGGAAACTGATGAGGGACGTCGAAGCTGGGATGGATGCTGAAGGTTTGAAGGAAATTCAAAGTTCAAAGGAAATGTTGAGAAGTCTTCAGTATATTCTCAATAAACAAACAAAACTTTGAGCAGCTGGTGAACCAGGTGAAGGAGCTCTCCCTGAACACAGAGGAACAACTGAAGGGCGCTGTCAACCTTGTGTTTGAGAAGGCCGCGTCCGATCACCACTACTCTGTCGGTTATGCCAAGCTGTGCCAACGCCTGGTGAACGTGAGTTTCTCACATCATCCCAGTCTTCATCATCTGGTCCAATCATTGCATCACGTAATGATCAATGGAGCAGCCAGTCTGGGTACTAGAGTACTCTAGAGAGTACTTGCAGATCTATATGTACATGTGGACTTTACCAGACACCTTTGTTATCTGCTCCAGCCCTGACAGGGCCACATAATTCCTTCTTTGAGGGATTTTCAATATTTTTCCTTTTTTTCTCCTCAGATAAATGTCACATTATAAAATGGAGTATGCCTCAAGTTTGTGAAACTTCGGGCCTTAAACGTCTGCTAAGGCTAAAAAACCAACCACACAAGCCACCCCTCCCAAGCCTGTATCTCACCAATGAAAGATCCCTCACGCACAAAACGGAGGAACTGGAGCTGCAGCTCGCGGGGAAACGCTTCGTACGAGACTGCTGTGCCCTCATCATCACGGAGACCTGGCTAACCCCAACGATACCCGATGCTAGCGTGCAGCTAGCCGGCCGCTACCTACACCACTGGGATCGGACTGCGGACTCCGGCAAGAAGAGAGGTGGGGGACTCTGTGTTTACGTGCATGAGAACTGGTAACACAACAGCAGTGTAATTTCGAAGCATTGCTCCCCTGACATAGAGTACATGTCAGTAAGATGCCGGCCTTATTTTCTCCCGAGAGAGCTAACAGTAGTCATCATCACTGCTGTTTACATCCCGCCAGCAGTCATCTCCACCTGCCTGAAGTCAGCCACCATAATCCCCATTCCGAAGAAGTCACCCACCACCAGCCTTAATGACTTCCACCCTGTTGCCTTCACCCCTGTAGTAATGAAGTGCTTTGAGAGGCTGGTTCTCCGGCACATCAAAGACTGCCTCCCCCCCACACTCGACCCCCACCAGTTCGCATACTGAGCGAACAGATCCACGGAGGATGCCATCACCATAACTCTGCACGCTGTGTTGAGCCACCTGGAACGGCAGCAGAGCTATGCGAGACTGCTCTTCGTGGACTACAGCTCGGCCTTCAACACCATCATCCCGGACATACTGGTTACCAAGCTGGCCACTCTCGGCCTCCCGCCTCTCACTTGCACCTGGATCAAGGACTTTCTGACCAACAGGCCCCAGACTGTGAGACTCGGCCCCCACCTTTCCTACACACGCACGCTGAGCACTGGCTCACCACAGGGCTGCGTACTAAGCCCCCTCCTGTACTGTGTCTACACCCACGACTGCAGTCCGGCCTACAACAACAACCTGATCGTCAAATTCGCTGACGACACCACAGTGGTCGGGCTGATCTCAAACGGAGATGAGACAGCCTACAGGGAGGAGGTTCAGCGACTCACAACCTGGTGCTCAGCAAACAACCTGGCCCTGAACACCTCAAAGACCAAGGAGGTCATTGTGGACTTCAAGAGGAAGAAAAGTGACCCCTCCCCCCTCTTTATCAATGGCGAGAGCGTGGAGAGGGTCCACGACTTCAGATTCCTGGGAGTCCAGATCTTCGATGACCTCACCTGGACAATCAACACCTCAGCCATAATCAAGAAGGCCCAGCAGCGCCTACACTTCCTGAGAGTCCTCAGGAAGAACAATGTGGACCAGAAGCTGCTGCTGGCCTTCTACCGCTCCTCAATAGAGAGCCTGCTGACATACTGCCTGACCACCTGGTTCGGGAGCTGCACTGCTGCAGACAGGGGGAGACTACAGAGGACAGTCAAAGCAGCACAGAGGATCGTCGGCTGCCCTCTCCCCTCCCTGTCGGACCTCTATAACTCCCGGTGCGTCAGCAGAGCTCAGTGGATCATTAAGGACAACTCACACCCTGCCTCCCAGATGTTTGAACTGCTACCTTCTGGGAGGCGCTACAAAACCCTAAAATCAAGGACAAATAGGCTCAGAAAGTTTTTTCTCCAGAGCCATCTCCACCCTGAACTCAACCCACACTATTTTTGATAGATAGCACTGTTTTTTTCTGATAGATAGCACTGAGACCCTGTAACACTGTGAACCCACACCATGTGCAATTATTACGTGCAATAATTATGTGCAATATTGTGTGCAACTAAACTATGTGCAATTTAACTACATGCAACTACCCTATGTATATATAACCACCCCATATATATACGCAAAAAACAATCCCACCGCACCTTACCTCGAATGTACTTTTTCATACCTTTTTCTACGTATTCTTATATACCACTGTGCCTTGTATTTATCATTTTGTACTTCCCTCTTGTGCACTGTAATGAGGAGATGCTCCAATTTCGTTTTACACCTGATGTTCAACGACAATAAAGGGCATTCTATTTCTATTTCTATTTCATTGTCAGAGTGAGTTTCACAACAAACAGCACGACAAGCGGATCAAGAAAACAGAAGAGGCAATGGACACTGCAGGAAATGTAAGAAGACCGTCACTGATGCTCCACAATAACAATGACTTCATTAATTAATTCCAGTTTAGTGTTTTTCTGTACATTCTGGAGACAAATGCTCCACATGTGTACTAAACTGACACTGATCTTCTTTCCCAGGAAGCTGATGGAGATCTCCTCAGGTCAGTGGTAGAGAAGCTCACCAACAAGGCTCGTCACTATCCCCTTGGAAACATCAAGTTGATCGGTGAGCATTTCAACCTCAGCATGTTGGCAGAGAACAACCTGCATAGCTGCATCAAGCAGCTGCTGAAAGACCAGCATGAAGCATCTCTGTAGACTCTGACCAAGATGCTCCAGACAACTGGAAAAAAGCTGGATTCAGAGAAGGACAAATTGAGTACACCACACACACACACACACACACACACAAAAACCGGTCAAACCGGTTCCACAAAGGGCCATGTGGCTGCAGGTTTTTGTTCCAACCAGTCCAGCACACCCAGTTTGACCAATCAGCTGTCTGAAGACTCAGACGAGCTGATTAAATGAGTCAAGTCTGGTGTGGGTTGGAACAAAAACCTGCAGCCACACGGCCCTTTGTGGAACCAGTTTGACACCTGTGGCATAAGCATGGAGATGAAGAAGGAAACACCTCCAAAGATTTCCAGGTTTTCACAGCAGCAGGCAGCCCCGCCCTTGTGTCCTCCTTCGCGCCGTGCACCTGTGGGCAATCACGAGGCCCTATTTCAGGGATCTCCAACCTCTTCCACAAAGGGCCATGTGGCTGCAGGTTTTTGTTCCAACCAGTCAAGCACACACAGTTTGACCAATCAGCTGTCTGAAGACTCAGATGAGTTGATTAAATGAGTCCAGTCTGGTGTGCTCTTGCTGGGTTGGAACGAAAACCTGCAGCCGCACGGCTCTTTGAGGAAGAGGTTTGAGATCTTTGCCCTATTTAGATCCTGGCCCTACGCTACCACTCAGCCACATTGTCTGTCTCTGTCTCTCTGTACAACCCTGACAATAAAGTGGTGTTAAGCCGAATTCTGGTGTCGCACTTGGGTTCTCGTCTGGTCCATGACACAGGTATGTCAGAGGATGGGTAGGAGGCAAAGGACATTGACAAATGCTGTGGCTGTGGATTTGATCTACTGTCTATTTTTGAAAACTGACAACTTTATATTTAAAATTCAATAAATACTGATGGGATATGATGTCACACATTCTCTTCAATAGTAGAAGAGCAAAGAAACTGACTGTATATCAGCCCCCAGAACCCTTTTTCTTCAGCCCCCATTTTCTTTTCATTTTCTGCAGCAGCTCTGCTGCACAGAAATCTTTCGCACCAATCACAGAAGACAATCAAAAACTTGTGAGTAAACTATTCCTTAGCTCTTCTAATACTTGAGGACATAGTTGCTGTTACACCACGATGCTCTTTAGTTTAAATAAAACCTGCATAATTTTCTGGTTTTAAGTTTTTAGGTTTTATTAAATATGATTTCAATTATGTTAACATATTGCAAATTCGAATCTAATTCCCTTTTTGAATATAATTCCCTTTCTAAAATGTGAATTCTTCCTCCCTTTGTCTAGTTCAAGCCCCCTGAGGAGCTTCGGACTACCACCACTGTCAACACTGAAGTTGTCCAAATGACTGAAAACGTCTGGAAATCCTTCATGTTGATGCGGAAGCTGAGGTGAAGATGCTCAAAAAGAAATATTATCTAAGATGAATATTTAATTTTAGAAAAACATTTTTACAGACTGTACTAATCAGGTAAAATTTGCCATCTTCAGCAAAGGAAAAAGCTCTTCAGAAGATTGTCGAGGTTGAAAAAGAGAAAAAGGTAGAGATGAAGAAGGAGACGCCCCCAAAGACTCCTTCTCCAAAGGCTCCTTCTTCTCCAGGTTGTTTGCCTGCGGAACAACCTCCAGATTAACACTGGCAAAACCAAGGAGCTGGTGGTGGATTTCCACAGGCGTAACAACCCCCCCGCCTGCACCAGTGAACATCCTGGGAACGGATGTTGATGTGGTGGAGTCATACAAGTACCTGGGTGTTCACTCAAACAATAACCTGGACTGGTCACACAACACAGACGCCCTTGTCAAGAAGGGCAATAGCAGACTGTTCCTGCTCAGGAGGCTGAAGTCTTTTGGTGTGCAGGGACCACTCCTGAGGACTTTCTATGACTGTGGTGGGATCAGCCATCTTCTATGGGATTGTTTGCTGGTCCAGTAGCATCACAGACAAAGACAGGAAGAGGATGGACAGACTGGTAAAGAAGGCCAGCTCTGTCCTGGGCTGCCCCCTGGACTCAGTGAAGGTGGTGGGAAATGGGAGGATGATCGCTAAGCCATCATCCATGTTGAACAACATGTCCCACCCCCTACAGGACACCCTGGTAGCACTGGGCAGCTCATTCAGTGAGCGGCTGCTTCACCCTCACTGTGTGAAGGAGAGACAGATCTTCCTGCTGGCTGCTGTCAGACTGAACAATAAACATAACACCCGCTAGCACAATCTGAATATTATATATTCTGGTATGGTATGGTATATTCTGGTATATTGTATTCACCCGCTGTACTATGTACAAGTATACAGGGGCTGAGTATCCATTTACCTGGATTATTGCAAATATACATCCTCTTGTATATTCCGTATTCTATTCTATTTTATCTTATTTGTTCCACAGGCACAAACAACCGTCAGGATCCGTCCCCCCCACCTGAAGGCAAAGGGAGGCTACCCTCTCGTTCACCGGGGTAAACTCCAACGTACAGGCACTGAGCTGGGGGGGCAACAAGAATTGCCACCCCTGCCCATCGCCTCTCACCATCGGCCACTCCAGAGTAGAAGAGAGTCCAACCCCTCTTGAGGAGACTGGTTCCAGAGCCCTTGCTATGTGTCGAGGTGAGGCTGACTATATCTAGTCAGAACTTCTCAACCTCGCGCACCAGCTCAGGCTCCTTCCCCATCAGAGAGGTGACATTCCATGTCCCTAGAGCTAGCTTCTGCAGCCGGGGATCAGACCGCTAAGGTCCCCATCTTCGGCTGTAATCCCAACACACAATGCACCCGACCCCTATGGCCCCTCGCTGCAGGTGGTGAGCCCACGGGAAGGGGGTCCCCTGTTGCCTCTTCGGGCTGTGCCCGACCGGACCCCATGAGTGAAGGTCCGGTCACCAGGCGCTCGCCATCGTGCCCCACCCCAGGCCTGGCTCCAGGAGGGGGCCCTGGTGACCCACATCCGGGCGAGAGAAACGTGAAACCATTTGCTGTAATCATCAAAGGAGTCTTTTTGGGCTTACCTTAAACACTCATTTTATTCCGCAATGAAGAGAGTTTGACAACTAATTGGGTTATTTGGCAATAAGTCAGTGACATCACTGGCTATAAAATGAACATTTCAGAGGACGTAAAGATGAGAAGAGGCTCACCAATGTGCACCAGATGGCACCTAAAAAGAACAAAACTATTTCTCACTATCCACCAATCTATCATCTTCTGCTGGTTCCTCCACAGGGTGACTGGAGCCTATCCCAGTTGACATTAGACAAAGGCAGGGTCCACCCTGGACTGGTCACCAGTCAATCAAACAAACAACCACTCACTCTCACTCCTATGGACAATTTAGAATGACCAATTGACCTGATCCCCAGTTGTTCATGTCTGGACTGTGGGAGGAAGCTGGAGTACCTGGAGAGAATCCAGGAGAACAGGGAGAACATGGAGACTCCACACTGAAAGACCCTGCCTCCATCCCAACCAGGTTTAGAACCTGAGGCCTTCTGATGAGAAGGGACAGTGCTGACCACCACACCACCTTGGCAGCACATCAACATCAACCTACAACAGTAAAGAGTTGCTGTAAACAGTAATTATAATGTGTGTTGGTGTCACATGTTTACTGTAACAATCAGTGTATCTTCACTCCCAGCTCCCAGCTGCTCCCAGCTTTTCAGTCATATTCTGTTACTTAGAAGGCTGCTTCAGTGAAAAGTGCCGATTTTAAAACTAACTACAAAGATTTATCAGTTTTCACATTGGCTGCTTTTAAAAAGGTACACTTTGTGCTAATTCTCATTAAAGTTTTCATCCTGATCATTATTCTGACACTTCATGGCTGGCATATTGTGAAGTCAGGACTACTTTTCCCAACTGTCATTCCCAGGAACAGGAAGTTGCTTGTCCACCAGCAGAGGACCTGTTTGTTTGATAAACATAGCTGTAAACCACCACTAGTGTAAATGTCAGATAAAACATCTTTGAATCAGACTGCTTTAATTAATAAAAGAAATAAAATAAAAGAAATAACTCAGTGGATCCAACACTCGGCTCAGTGCTCCCGTCTTCCTCTTTTTTTGTGTGTTCTTCCGATGACTTGTAGCTTCAGTGGGCTTTGGTGTCCGACAGGGATGGCCCTCCCTCAAGAGCCTCCTGGCTACTCGGGGCTTCACTGCTGTTCTTCAAAGTCATCTGAGCGATCCGGACCTTCCTCTCCCATGTGCAGATGTCCTGCTGCAGCCTCTTGAACTTCCTCCTGGCCTCTATGTACTCCTTCACGTCCGGGACCTCATAATCTTCCATCTGTGAGCGCAGGCGTCGGTTCTGATTCGCTGCCTTCAGATGACTCTTTTCAACCTCTTGAATGTTCTCCTCGGTTTTTGCCAGGAATTCCGCCCTCTTCTCAATCCTTCGGCACACCTTTGTGAGCTCGGCTGTCATGGCTGTCTGTTTCTCTTTATGTTCTGTGATGGAACGCTGCATTTTAACATGGTCCTCCAGAAGTTCCTCCAGAAGTTTCTCCAGATGTTCCTCACTTTTCTCTTCAGACCAACTCTGGAATGGTTTCTCTAAATATTTTCTTAGTTCCTCTTTTTTCTGTTGAAAATTATGCTTGAGCTTATTCTCGAGGCCCTTTAGGACATTATTCTTCATAGATAACATTTCAATCTTGGTGCTCTTTGACTTGTCCGTGATGCACTGGAGCAACTTCCCAGTTTCCTTCGTCTCTAACCTTTTTTCATTTGCACATTTGAGCAATTTCTGCTCAAACTCTTTCTTTGCTTTCCTGATTTCTGCTAGACGCAGCTCTGCTTCCTTCATGGAGGACTCGTAGCCATAACGGGTCTGCGTGTTTGCCTCTCTGAGTGTCTCCAGATCTTTTTGTGCCTCTTTTATTGCCATTTGTGACACGTAGTGTTTGTGCTCAGTGGTGAGCTGCCGAGGCTGAGCCAGGATGGAGCGCAGGCCCCAGCCCTTCTGTTGGCAGTCTACACTCTTCTGCCGGTCACAGTGGCTGATGAACCGCTCAAACATCTTGTTCTCGGCCAATAGTGCTTCATTGAAGCGCCTCAGTTCCTCCACTTGTTTCTGGAGTTGAAGTCTCTGCTTCTCCTCATCTGTTGGGTTATTTAAAGAAACATGTTGGGTTGACATTTTGCTGAAATGCACATCTTTAGCAAATTGATAAGCTACAAATTACTTCTTTGATGTTTATGAGTCTTTGATGTGATTCTATGATGCACCCATGAATATTTTTATGTTTTTGGCTTTAATTTTTGCTTTAGACAGAGGAAGATGCACAGAGTCATGCAGTTCTTAATGTTCTTCTTCAATGTTTGTCATGACTTTTTAAATTTAAGTCTATTGTTAAAGAAGTGAACTAAAGTTATGGTTACGTTGCAATCCTATAAACAAAAATGACTCTTTAAATCCTGTTTAAATCCCTCCTTTTGATTCAGCTCAAAGCAAAGTTATAAAGCATGCATCTTTGAATGGATCTACTTAATTTGATGTGACTAACCTGAGATGTTTCCTTCCTGGTGACGTTATTTACCTTCATGTGGCAAATGAAGAAATTAGATATTTTTTCCAATAAAGGTTGCCTTCACTATATGACCCTGTTCTGAGACACCACACATAAAAGCTGGATTCATCATAGGACCCAAAGCATACCCCCAGCTCTGTAAGCTCAGATTTTGGTACTGGGATGTAGGTCAGCTCTGGGGAGCCTGCCCACCACCAGGACCTTCATGAAGGTCCAGTAGTTCAGCACTCTTTGGTTCAGCACTGAACCACAGAGCACCTACAAATTCCCTGATTTCCAGTTTGATCCTCCAGGCACGAGGTCAAGCCCAGGACCCTCCTCCAGGTTGTGGCCAAAGGCCACTGCTGCTTGACTGCCAAAAACAGGCTGTGTCCAAGAGGAGGGTCCCTGGGTGAATGGGCCTAGACGCTGCCACAGATGCTGCTGGAGGAAATAATAATAAACGCCCAATATTGAGGGTTGATTTAATTAAGGTTGGTTCAATAACATCTAAGAAAAACATTAAAAAAGATAACATTTGTACATTTTTTGTGGCATTTTATATTAAATTTGCTTCCATTTTTTTCTTTTAAAATCTGCATTATCCAAAATTACCGAGTGTTTAACTGAATTAGTTGTGCAAGTGTGTGTCGATGTGTGTCGATGTGTGTGTGTGTGTGTGTGTGCGCGTGTCACCATGACGTCCACCGTCATGTCACCACTCCTCCATCAGAGGGCGTAGCGCTAAGCGTTGCTGTGGTTACCTCTTGAGGTTTACGACGTCCGCTGTCGTAAAGAGGATCCTCGAACAGCTGCCACTGGATGGTTACTTTTACTTTGCTTAACTTTCTGTTTTGTTTCGGCACCTTTGACACTGTTTACATGGGGAGTAGGATCTTAACATGAAACTTCGGGTGCAAAATGAGAGGTGAGCAGAAGTCTGTGCAGCCACCAGTCTAGTTTATTGAAGACTCGTTAGCTGCAGATGCTAACATTAGCCAGGCCAATTCTATTCTCATAGTTGTAACTTTGGTCCGTCAAAATTCACCAGCAGCCAAAATAGTCACTGACCTGGTCTTTAACCATCAAGAACATTACCGAGATCAAAAGAGAAATGACAATAGGCCAATCCAGCCCCCTGTGTATGTGTGTGTGTGATACAAAGAAGCTTCCTTGTACAGTCTGTATGTTGGAACATCTGTTAAGTTTGTTAACAAATAAGTAAAAGTAATAGTAATAATAGTTTCTGTTCCAAACAGAGCTGTAATTGCGGTTTTCACACACATTGACGTATTTATAAATTTATTATAAGTCAGGATAGTTAGATGAGCTGGATAAGTTAGTAGCTGGAGAAGCAGGAAGCTGCAGCTTTGTGCTCTAACGTCCTTTCTACAGAGAACTGTCCTGATTCTGTTTCCTGTTTCTTCTTGTGTTTTGTGTTGAAGGAGTGATTCCAGAAGAGCACTGAACCCCAGGGAGACTCCTGCTGTGATGCAGCCTAATGTAAATGAGCTGGGGGCTCATGCAGGCAGTGGGTTAACCTTAAATCTGCAGCCGGAGCTGGTCACGAGCGCTCCGGTCCCCGGCGCCGCCGCTGACAGCTCGGATGGCAAAGATGTGCAGGTGCACGTCAACAGCAGGGAGTCAAGTGGGGGCTCCTCATCCAGGAGGTATAGAGTTAATTCCCACAGCCATTCCCGTTCTCAGCCACAAGGACGCAGCTGGGCGCAGCACCGCTCCAGCTCAGAGACGGAGCTTGACCCACCTGATGCCGACGTGGATTCTGAACCCAGCAGCTCTTTTTCTGAGCTTCGGTGTCTCCTCCACTGGCTCCAAAAGAGTTTTCCTTTTCTCATAATTTTGTGTGCTAAACTGGTGCTCCAGCATGCTCTTGGTGAGTACACGTGAAACAGCTGCATTTGTTGTGAAAGAAGAGTCATTTTACCGTCTGTGCTCTTTTCTCAGGGTTGGCTGTGGGGGTTGGCCTCTATACAACTTTTCTATATGTGAATAAAAGCATTCAAACTCAAGTCTTTCTTCAGGTAAATGAAACCCATGCTTAGTTATTCTGTGTCAGCGGTGTCATAAAGTCTGGTTTTGCATGTATGCATCAGGATCGTCACTCAAAGCTGCAGTGTGTCTGGCTGCTGCTGTTCCTGGGCTCCTCCAGCCTTCTGCTTTACTACACTTTCTATACTGAGACACTCTACTATTGGTAAGTGTATGGTTCACACTATTCACTATGAATTACTATATTATAGATATGTAATATTATTATAACATAAACTGAGCCAAGTGTCCTTGAATATCCCTTTAATGCCAGATTATTGAAATAAGTAATATTTCATCTAAATTTTGCAGCCTCATCTTCCTCAGCCCAACCATTGAGCCACTTGATTTCTGGGAGGTTCTATGGGCTGTCGGGATCACCAATTTCATAATCAAGTTCCTCTTCATGGGGATTAAGTGTCTTATTCTGCTGCTGCCGTTTTCTCTGGTCACCTACAGGGTCCAGGTGAGAATGGATTTCTTTGCGGCAGACTTGTCGTTTGAAACACGACTTCTCTCACATTGTTCGTTTCATGTGTGATTTTGTCTTCAGGGACGATGTCTGATGCTGGCAGAAGAGCTGGGTCAGGTTCATCAGGCCATGGCTCCGGTGTCGGTGTGGTTCCGCTATCTGGTTACGTACCAAGAAGTTGACGGCACCCCTGGACTCACACTGGGGATCCTCCTGGCAGTGCTCTACCTCATAATGAAGGTAGGTTCAGTCAAACCCAGAATGAGGCATTTGCATAAAGGTTTCTTTAAGTTTTCACCTCTTTTGTAGCTGTTGGGATTCTACAGTCAGTGGACAAGTCTTCTGAAAACTGTGGGGATCTTCCTGAAAGGAGAGGTCAGTGTACAGCTGCGCTGTGGATGATGCAACAGTAGCAAATGTGCAGTGATGATGATGCTGATGATGATGATGATGAGGAAGTTGTTTTGTGGTTGTGTGGTAGCATACAGGCTCAGCAGCCACTAGGAGTCAGTGCAGTGAAGCTGGAGATGTGTGCCCCATCTGTCAGGGAGAATACAGAGAAGCTCGAGTGCTCCTGTGTCAGGTACGTGTGCTCCGCCCCCACAGCACAAGTTTTTGTTGTGTTGGACTTTTCCCTCATTGGCTGATGTGATGGTTTTGTGCCGTGCAGCACATATTCTGTGATGAGTGCATCGCTCTGTGGTTTAACCGGGAGAAGAGCTGCCCTCTGTGCCGCACTGTGATCACAGAGAAGGTCTACAAATGGAGAGATGGAGCCACATCCTCACAACTGCAGGTTTATTGATTGGCCGGTGTTGAGACTAGCTTTTGTTTAATGTGATTTCCAGTTGTTTTCTGTGACCCCACTGACTCATACACACTGATGAGATTCCCAGCAGCACATCTGTTTGTGACTCACACGACATGGTTCATGTTTGTGTTTTTGTTTTCGTACTTGTGTTGTGTTGATTTTATGTTACCTTTAAATTTAATATGGTTTGATAGACAGTTGGTCTTAAGTTTTCAAGATGTAAATATAAAAATCAGAGAATTCTATTGAAAAGGATTATTTTGTTAGTCATCTCTTGCTTGGTATGACTCCAGTGTGGAGAGCCGAGCAGCTGATGAATTCTGCTTTACATGAGTGACTGATGAGAGCTGATGACCGTCCTGCTGCATCACAGTGGATGGAGCTGCAGGCTCAACTCTTCCTGTGATGGACCAACAGTTTCACCTTAAACTGGCAGGAGTCTGTTCCATCGTCCCCTCAGCTCGGTTTGTGAGATTTTCAGATTATTTTTCTACAAAGCTGATCTAATGTTTTTGTAAAAACCAAAGACTGGGAGAGACACTTATTTTAATATGTACAAAAGCCTTTGTTTATCCTGAGATCCTTGTGTGATCTGAATAAAATTATATATGCATTTTTGGAGTGCTTTCTACTCTCATGCAGAAAAGTGTTGTTTAAATCCTCAAATTTCAAGTCACTCCAAAGTTTAATACAAAGCTGCACTATTAGTTGCTCCACCGACTCCAGTGAGCTTTTATTTTGGCTTCATTCTGTACATGAGACACATGATCACTGCCAACCTGAAGGGCTGTGGTTCGTGAACCACCCAACAGAGGTGGAAACAAACAAAATACCACTTGGTCTAAACTTGTTACCATTGGACAAACATCTCAGTTATCCTCTTGTGGGATATGAGAATAGGCCAGATGTTACAGCTGTGGAAAACACGTCTGCTCTGTGACGATCACAAAACAGTCATCGCTCATGGAAAATTACAATGATTCATTTCCTGTTTGTTATCCAACCCACGAGCAGCGTTAACGGGCTTCATCTCCAGCAACCTGCAGCAGGTCAATCATCTCTTCGAGTCGATATTCTGGTGAAGCAAAGAAACTCTTCTTTAACGGAAGAAACAGGAAATTACGCCACAACGCCGTCCTCATTTCACAAACACACAGTTCCAGATGAGGTTACTGCAGTAAAATGAAGCTGCCTAAATTCAGAAGCTTTGGTCATCAATTATGGAATTATAAAATTGTGTCTGAGGTCACATGATGCATCATTCTTTCCAAGTTTATTATGAAAATAAGTTCAAATAACAAGATCACACATTCTGCTGCCTTAACTAAATAATGACATAATAAATACATTGCTTGTATAGTGAGAACAATGCAATAAAAACAATGACACATAAATTAAATATAGTAACAAATCAACAAAAAAAAGGAAGCATGGTTTGAAAAAAATGACTGTTCTAAACATAAAAAAAAAAAATCAGCTCTACGCAGCATTGATCCCAGTAACAGCTTTATGTGATTTAAACATCCTTGTGGTAAACTGCACAGCATCAAGGTGAACACAGGAAGTTCAAATATGAGGTTTGAGAAGATCACTTTCATAGATTTAAAAATAAAATGTCACATTTGCCTCCAAAAGCAAATAAAAGCATTTGGTTGGTTGACAGTGATTTTGGTCATTAAATACAAACAAAGTCAATTTAAAAGTAACCAGAATGCCTCTAAAAACCCATCACTCTTTAAATAACTCCTGGAACAACCAGCACCTGGGGCCGCAATTGGTTTTACACTGAGATGCTCATTCACGTTATGGAGTCACACAAACATCCCACGAGCATTGGTGACAGTCAGGTTAGCACTGACACACAACTGTTGATGTGTACGAACACAAACACAAAGAAAGCACCAGAATACGAGTGCCCAGATCGCCAGTTCAGGGGAACGCTGCAGGCCTTTAATGTTAGACACAACTTCACACAGCTCAACATGACCCCAACCTCATCCCCAGTGAAGAAGGCAATGTGGGTCTCGTAGAACAGAAATGAAGCACATAACCGTATTTAAAGTGGAATTATTACGAATAATTAATAATTATAGATGCAAGATGGTTAAATGTAAAAAATAGAAGCCTGGTGCATGCAGGTCAGCCCCCCTTCACAGAGGTGCCATCAACAAAGAGAACAGAGTGATATTTAAACCTAAAAGAGCACCAGATGAGATAATGCCAGTGGAGTAGACTTACCCCCCGCCCCCCCCCAGCTCTTTATTCAGGCAGCATTACCCAACCAGCAGCTGATTCTCTGGAAGAGGAAGAGGAGGCAAAGCCCTGCTGGAAGAGCTGGTGATCAGTGTACAAAGTGTCAGGCAACATTTGAGAACCTACAAGTCTGTGAAACTGAACCATAGGAATGCTGAAGGGAGGAACTTGGTGGTCACAGCAGACCTGAGCGTCATAAATTCATTCTCAGGTGTTCTGGTCGCTTGGAGTTCATGGGGTAGGCCTGCTTTTTGTAGGGCCCAATGCCGATGCCTGCAGGGTGTCTGATGGGGAGCGGTGCCGATGCCTCGCAGGGTGTGCTGACGCCACTCGTGTCCATTTGTTCAACAGCTGACACCTCCATGGGCTGCTCTACAGAGCTGTGGGTCGAATGGGACAGGCAGGGGGTCAGCGTGGGCCCCCGGGGCCAGCAGTCCCCTCCGATGAACTTCATAGGGCTGTGGAGGAAGGGGGGACAGTGATCATTCTGAGCCAACGTCGCAGTCAGAAGGTCAAAAGAGTCGACACAGTTTATCAGCTGTATCCTCGACTACCACCCAACTAAGGTGATCGGACCTGTGAAGTGTCCAGATTTAGAGCAATAAGAGCTTTAAGGTGCTTTGACATCTGAGGAAGCTGTTCTAAACAACAATACAGGGAAAAAAGATCAACACTATTTTTGTGTCATTCCATCTTCAAAACGATTGATGGGTCAATTTAATGCACTGAAAAAGAGTGTACATCTCACTTTTTATAAATGCCATTTAAGAGGACTGGAGACACAAAAGAATGTCATGCAGATATAAAGAATAAAGGATTTACTGTTCTGATGGTTTTGTCTGAGCCAAACCCAAACCTCTGAAGACTGCATACCTCTGTCTGCTCAGAACAAAACCAAAAGCAAGTCATTTTTACCTGACAGGTGTTCTTGGGCTCCCGGGGAACTTCCGTGGCGAGCGAATTTTTGGCTCAAACGAGAACTTCTCCTTGATGTTCTCCAGCACAGACGGAGCTACGTATGTGAAACCCTGGAAAGGAAAAGAAAGACTTCGTATGAGTCCAGCTCTTCCAAAAACAAGCCACAGCTGATGATGAGCAATGAACTGCTGAGTAAACCATAACATGCAATGTGGTCAGCAGTAATCGAAGCTTCCAGGAACAGAAATGAGACTAAACCAGATGGGCTTCATTACTGGATTCTCGTAAGTCCTACTTGTCAAGAAATAAAATGTTACACTGAGAGCTGTACAATCGACCGATTAGAGGGTTGCTGGGGTACGATGGGTTTGAACTTTCACAAGTCATGTAACAGCGTGATGCTTTCCTATAAACATGAGATAAACTTAAGGAAATGAACTTGCATTTTTTTCCCGTCTCAAGGGATTCCAAAGATTAGGCTCAACCTTGAAATACTTTGTCCCAGCTCTACTCTTCTAACCCAACACCCTCCTGTAATGATATAACAGGTGGTGCTACCAGGAAGACTTGGTTGGCACTTTCGCTGAGCATGGAGTCGTCAGGGCTGTCCACGGGAGTCTGGCTGGTGAACTTGGAGTCAAACTGACTGGCGTCATCGGCCGATTGCTGCCAAAAATAAGTGGGTTAGTGAATCACCTGGCAAGTTACAGTCAGAGAGGAAGCTGCTGTGTACAAAAAACAAACTAAAGAATTACCAGGAAAGGTTTAAATGGAGGCTCCACTTTGTGAGCAAGAAGGTCATCCCAGTTTATGTGCCGGAAGAATGGGTGATCCTTGGAAACATAATTAGATACAATATCTTTATTTGACAGCTGACCGTCAGAGTGACGCGTGAATAAACTCTGACCTTTCCATTTACCTGAACTTCAGCAGCATCTCCTGGACCCGCTCCCAGTCGCAGTGAGGCATTTCTCTTTAGCAGCTTTAAATTTTTTTTGAAAATGGTCAGGTATTTTAACTTACAACTTTAGATCCACATGTCACAACCCAGACATCGGGGTCGGTCTACCTTCTTTAGAAGGTCCCTGGCTTCTTGTGTGAGGTACGGAGGAAGGCTGAGTTTGCATTTCAGGATTTTGTCTATGGTCTTCTTTCGATTTTCACCAGTGAACGGAGGCTACAATGCAGCAGTCAGAAGTCACCAATAGTAGAAACGCCTGTGAAACAAAATTAAGATAACGCAGAGAAAACGCTGCTGGAATGAACACGTACTGCTCCTGTCAGCATGTCGTACATGAGGGCTCCCAAACTCCACCAGTCCACCGCTCTGTTATGTCCACTCCGCATCAGGATCTCTGGAGCCCTGAGAGGAAAAAGGGAAGGACTCCATCAACTGGATCTACTTTATCGTGTTAGTCAAGAGTAACAATAAAAAGGAGTTCCTCTTAAAAAGCGGCACTTTTTTGTGACATACATGTATTCGATGGTACCACAGAAGGTGTGGGTGACCGTTCCATCGTGGATGGACTCTTTGCATAGACCAAAATCTGTTAACTTCACATGTCCTATGAAAGGAAAGAAGGGGAAGAGAACACACACGATAAGGTGACAGACAGCTCTAAGGAAACAATGAAGCAGTCAGCACACCATTAAGAACTAAATAGTTCAGCTACAACAAAGTATCTGTCATCAGTCTTTGTTCAATACTTTTCCCCGCAAATGCTGTGTAACAAAAAACCCGAGACATCTGAACACACCAGTTTTGGCTCTGCTGGCGCCGTGAGCAAAGTATTCCAAGGTTCTCCCAAAACAGTATACAAATAATCTCTGATAGAAAGTCGTGTTTTAAATCTGTACGTATCTCTGTTAGTTGAATCATAGCAACTCAGAACTGATTAACCTTTTTGGATAAGAGGCGAAATGTCTTCGTGAAACTCAACCAGTCCAGTTGCTATGATTCAACTAACAGAATTACCATGACCTGGATGACTGAGAACCTTCACAGACATCTGCATGTATCGTTACCGTTGTTATTAAGCATGATGTTCTCAGGCTTCAGGTCCCTGTAGATGATGCCTTTCTGGTGCAGGTGACCCAGCGCCATTGAGATCTCAGCCAGGTAGAAACTAGCAAGAGTGAGAAAGCTGAAGTCAGCAAGAGGCGGCTCTGCAGCTCCACTGGTGGCGTTCTCAGTGTCTTTTGAGGCTGTCTAAGAATTTTACACACCCATATTTGTTACAACAGTTTATCTGAAGTAATCAGCACTTAGATCTCCAAGATGTGTTTAGAAAACAGAACTGTACCATAAAGCACCTGACCCTGTTCAGTCAGGTAGAATTTCTTCTTCTAGAATAAGACAACCGCTGCCACTAACTCAAAGGGATAACAAAATAATCCCCTGCACGATAAATTAGCCTCATTTTACTGGACACATGCTCAGTGCCTCATTCACTGTTAAACATCATGGCCACTCTTTCTACAGTTGATAATAAACAGCCTGTCTTCCCCTACTTTAAAGGGAACACTGGGTCTTTGTTGCGTATAGACAGTCAATTCATGGAAGCAACAATAATCCTGTGCTTTTTGCAGAACTCAGACTCTGTTTCGCTAAGAACAAGCCTTTTCTGGCCTGTTTGAGATGTTTATGGCCATATAGATATTAATAAAAATAACCGCCTTTGTAGCATAACACACTGGAGAGGCATTTCCAGAATTCTGCCTTAAAAACACTTCCAAAATTGTCATAAATAGAAATTACCAATGACGTCAATAATTCAGTCAACTCACCACGCTGTGTCCTCCATAAAGATGCCCTCTCTTTCCAGCTGCATAAACAGCTCTCCCCCTGTAATCACACAAATTAAATATTCAATTGTTTCTGTTTAAATACATTTTTATGGCAGTGGTACCATATATCTCACCACTCAAATACTCCAGGATAAGATACAACTTTCCCCCTGTCTGAAAGGCATAGATGAGGTCCACTATGAAAGGATGCTTCACCTCCTCCAGGATGTTTCTCTCAGCTTTGGTGTGTGCTGTGTCCTTGGCATTACGCACAATCATGGCCTGGCAGAAGAATTGAGTGAGTAAAGGTTTACAACGGCAGGGTCAGTGAAGCAGGACAGGGTGGTAGCAACAGTCCCCCTCCAGCAAAACAATAAACACTCCAACCACGAGACCGGGGTAACATGAGCTGGGCCCATCCAGACAGCTCATCTTTGCAGAAAAGGTCAAGCCCGGCAGAACCAGCAGGTTTGAGGTTTCATACAGAAGAAAAGCTCAGGCTGTCATTTTTTTGGTGGTCAAACTGGTTTCTGGCTTCATAACTAAATTCAGCTGTTTGACCCCACAAGAGAGGCACAGTGACTGTCAGCAAAGTCAAAGAGATAAACTGCAGAGGACGCAAGTTTGCTTTGTTGGTTTTCCAAGACAGACGCAGAAACTCTCAGAACAAGCAGTGTGTGACTAAAACACTGAACGAGCAAAATGTGTCAATGCTCAAAATTGAATATTAAAAACCCAAAGATGCGTAACTGCAGACTGACTCACCTTTTTCAAAACTTTCATAGCAAATATCTTCCCAGATGTGGCACCTGATACCTTCCTAACCTGAAACACCTGCACAAATTGTGGGTCCAGTTAATGTGAGAGCACTGAAACACTTATGGCCTATAATTTCTTAAGACCTCCCCGAACCACGCTGTTCAAAGATAGGTGAGCTATAACTCATTCATGGAAGGTAAAGAATTTAACCTATGTTAACTTGTTTACACAAGAGAAATTTTACCTTCCCATAGCCGCCTTTCCCCAAAACCTTCAACAGCTCAAAGCATTCGGGCCTGATCTGCTCTGTTCCCTTGTTCACGCTGTTCTCTGAAATTTCAAACTTCTCACAATCATCCATGTTACTGGCAAAACAAAATAAACCATGAAGAATATTAGATAAAAATGCACCCGTTTCAGAACATTTGTTCACTATTGTCACAAAAAAGTTGAATTACAACATTCCAGGATGGATGACAGAGCTCAGCGCCTACACAATGCTCTTTAAATCAAACACATTAATACTCACAAGTCAAAGCTGCTGCACTGTTCCATGTATTCACCAAGTTGGCCCTAAAAAGAGGAGGAAGAGCTGAACATCACACAAGTCACACTGAGCTTCAATCACATTGGCCAAAGGCTGGCTGGCTGTTTTATGAGTTTTAACTTAGTGAGTTTTAACTTTAGTGGTGGTGGTTTAAAGTCGAGTTTATGGCAGAAAGCTGCTACTTTGGTGGAGGCTGGCTGGTCGAGTTTAAGGGCTGATGTGTGGACTCTTTGACCGCCGACGTGTCCCTGTGTGTGGGGTAACCTCCGAGGGAGGCTCGGCCTCGCCTCAGACCTCCAGATATCCCTGGTCACCCCGTTTTAAACTAGCTTCTAGTTAATTTGTTCCGTCTGGGGGCGACACAGACGCTTGTTTAGCATCTCTGATAGTTGAGCTGTGATCGAACCACTAAAACACTAACTTTCGGCGCTGTTTCTCCTCAGAAATGATCTCCGACACATTCTGAGATGCGGAGCCGCTTCAGAGTGAACCAGGGACGGTTCAAGATGGAGGGCTGGCTGTCCGATGATGGATGCCGTCCCCGGAGACCGCGGGGCCTGGTCCAGAGCGGGCAGCAGCGGGCTAAACGCAGCTCCAGCCCCGCTCTAGCCTCGCTCCGGCCGGACTCACCCCGTCGTCCAGGTCGTCGTCGGAGATCTTCTCCTCCGGCTGGTCCAGGTCGATGTCGAACACCCCGGCCATGGCCGACGGCCGCTCAGCGTCTGCTCCCCAAGCAGAGCTCCGCTCTCCGCCTTTAAGGACGAGACATCCCCGCTAAGACCGGCTGGAGCAGCCAACATGGGCCAAGGCTGAGGCGGGGGGGCCGAGGCTGGTTAACGGGGGGGCTGCGGGGCTGAGGCTGGGGGCCCCGGGGCTGGTTAACGGGGGGGAGCTGTGGGGCTGAGGCTGGGGGAGGGCTGGTTTAGGTTAGTTAAGGCAGGTTAAGACTGGTTAAGGCAGGTTACGGCTAGTTAGGGCTGTTTAAGTTTAGTTCAGGCTAGTTAGGGCTGGGTAAGAGGTTCAGGCTAGTTAGGGCTGGTTAAGTTTGGCTCAGGCTAGTTAGGACTGGTTAAGTTTAGTTCAGGCTAGTTAGGGCTGGGTAAGAGGTTCAGGCTAGTTAGGGCTGGTTAAGTTTGGCTCAGGCTAGTTAGGACTGGTTAAGTTTAGTTCAGGCTAGTTAGGGCTGGTTAAAGCAGATTGCATTTCGTTAACGCTGGGGTAACCAAGATGGAGCTGAGAAGCCTCTCGTGGGGCCCTGACCAGAGCAGATCAGTGACTTTAAAAGCCTTTGAATAAATAAGTTAATAAATAATATGGAAGTATTTTGTAGTTAAAAGTGTGGACTACTGCTCCAACACCACAAAACTGAGGAAAAGAGCCAGCAGTCATTAATAAATATGTAACTGTTACATGAAAGATAAGTCAATAAAAACAAGAGTTTAAGAAAGAAAAGGTGTATTAAACCTGCGAAGGTAGAAATAAAGTAGGCACAGTATAGTAACTGAATTATTAAGGAATATAGAGTTTAATTTCATGTTTGTTCATTCATTTAAGTACATTTTTTAACTAAAACATTTTAATTAAATCGTTTGGAACAGTTTTTTTCTTACAATGTGGTAATGTTTAAATATATAGTTGTAATATTTACAGTGGCTGCCAATAATCATACAAACATACTTCTACATAATTAGACTGTTATTAATCTGCTTAATTGTATCTGTATCTTAATTCTATCCGAGTAATTTTTTAAATGTGAGAAACGGTGTAGCCTACTAGATGTTAAAACCACAAACAACGAAGTTTCACTTATTAACACCTTTCTCATTTGAGGGGACAGCAGGCATTCTTCCAGTCCTCTGTCTTGTGGAATCACCATGGCGAATCATCCTCTAACAGCGCTCCATCTTCTTCCCTCATACCGACCATCTGCCGGCTCTACTTCATCCTCCTCTCTCTCTGTCCTGCATGGGAGCCCCATCTTTAGCATCCATCTACCCAATCCTTCATTGGTATGCATCCAAACCATCTCCATCTTTGTCTTGGCCTCTCACTGATTTTGTAAGCAGAAGATGAAACCTGAACCGCTGCAGCAGAGCGTTCCTTAACATTTCATTTAAAACTGGTGATTGGGGGTTACAGCAGATCTCTCAAATTTCACACGAGCAGCCAGATCCTAACTAAGAGTCATTTAATGTTCTAATGGTTTCATTTAGAGCTACCAGAATATGAGATCATGGATATAATTTGCTTCATCTGGGTTCTTTAAACCAGAACACAGACATAATCTGGTAATCCAGATGTGGTTGCTGGGTTGATAGTTGTGTGATGGACTCAGCCTTGTTATCCTTTGTGAGACTCCTCGGTTTAGCCGAAGAATCTGCAGCTTTCTTCCCAGAAAATGAAAATGTCATCACTGAAACAGAACATGCGTCATCACAGATACTCTGTTGTTCCCTGTATTACCAAATTGTTTTTACTCTGATGCCAGAGAGAAAAATTGAATTACTTAAGACCACAACCAAAATTATACTGTAAAAAAATACAAACTTATAAAAAAAAACAACATGTTTTGTTGGTATACTGAGCAATAACGGACTTTTCTTTGAATCAAAAACATTGATGACATTTTTACCGTGATAATTTAAATTCATTTAATAAACCTTTCTGTTCTTACATGATTTTACCCAACTGACGATGGTGTACAGCGAGTCTCGTCTCTATCTTCCTTTCTCCAGTAGGAGGCAGCAAATAAAAGGAAATATCCAGATAATTATGATAATTCTCTCCATTTAACTCAAAGTTCAAAATAAATAATTAATATTAATAATAGCAATACATACAGGAATTCTTTATATTATGGATAGTAATGTATGTTCATTGGTAGTTCAAATGACCACACAGTATCTGATACATGTTTTTTATTTTGATATTGTTGGAAATTCTAATATAAATTGCAACAATTTTGAAATCAATTTCATTAAAGTTTTATATATGTATATGTATATATATATATGCATATATATGTATGTGTGTGTGTGTGTTTATGTACATAAATACACATGTGTATACGTGTATACAAGATGCTTGTGTCTCTACATACACTGTATCATTTAGTATGTGTGTGGGGGGGGGTTGCACCTGTACAAAATCTCCATTTTACTATCAAATTGAGGATATTTTTGGGACATGGGACATCTAGACTGGTCCCCACAGCTTCAATGAATTGTTTAGGTTGATTTTTAAAGTTAGGTTAGAACTGGTTTAAGGTTAGTTAGGTTAGGGTTAGGGTTAGGAGCTGGCTAAGACATTATGTCTATGAAAGATAGGAGTACAAAGGAATGGAAGCTGTAGTGATCTTGTTTCTGCTGTAGTCTAGCTGATACGAAATGGCTCAGCAGGGTGTCCCAGCTGCAGAATGACAGAATTTTCCATAAGAAGAGGGGCTTTCCATCTTATTGAGTACAGATGGAATCAGTGATATTGTCAGTCTTTAACCCTACATTTTAGGCTGGGTGTGTACGTCTCACACTCGTGTGTGTATGTGAAGCATATGAGTGTGGAGGACTGACCACTCCGTGGGCTCCTAAAGGACCCCCTGCTGCTCAGTTTCTGCCTCGATCCCATCAGATAGTTTGTTTTGTGCTGATTGCCCTCTGATGAAATCCAGCTGCCTTCAGTCACTAAAGATGTTTTCTGTGAGTTCTCTGTTTCATTTGGTTTTGCTTCTGTTTACAAAAGAACAGACGAGACGATGTTAGAGTTGCACGGCTTTATTGTGGGTCTCTGTGATGACTTGAGTCGATGTCACTCATCTCTCTGTGTCAGCAGGAACGGTCATTCTTTTACAACACAGACTAGAAACTTACTTTCATTTTGTAATCAATATCTTCACCTCTTTATATTGTTTATACTTTATATCCCATTTGGAAAATAACATTTGCCTACATGCTTCTGAATGCAGTGCTCCACCACCAATCAAATAAATCAAATTCTAAAATACTGGAGGTTTCACAGTGTTTTCATATAAACCTGCCACAGTAATTCAAAATATGAAAATATCTACTTCTTGGTTCTGGATCTGACAACAATATATATAGACCAGGTTTTGGCTGAGCAGTTTTAATGTAAATGCTTTGATACCCACACAAAATCAGGCAGAGAACAGAAAATATTTGTGTGAAGGCAGCAAAAAAAAAGCTGTGAACTGTAATAGCAACTCTTCTCTAATCCTCCACCAGCCAATGAGTGACTCTTATTTCCAATTAAATAAAGAGAGCCGAGATTTAAGAGCAACAGAAACGCTGATGAGAAACTGAAGGAGTGGGTTACGTCTGCTTGTGCCTGTGTGGTCTTATCAAAACTTGCATTAGTTCTGAAAACATGTTGTAATCTTAGTTGCATATTTTTAATGCCACATTTTAACAGCTTTCTTTTATCCTACAGGAGTATTTGTGGCAGCAGGAGCTTTCCTGATAAACATCCCTCGGAGCAGACTGGATTTAGAAACACACAAAGTGGAGACGTGTCTACTGAGATGTGAGGACTTCAGTAAAAATCCTCCAGGAAGAAAATCCTGTTCATGTGTGTGACTAAATAGACCTTGGTGTGGTAATTATCATGCATACTGCTACACTAGTGGGGTCAGGTTAGGTTGTTAAAACACTAAAAAAATCTTTTGAGAGCCGATCACCACAGAGCAGCACAGTGTGTTTGCTGTGCAGTCTAGTGTGGATGAGTCTGGTCCTGTTTGCTCTTTGCGGTTCTTTGCAGCACACTGACGGCCACGCTGCATACAACCACACTGCATGTAGTAAACAGGCTCCATGCAGTATGTGAACAAGACTAAAATTAACTCTGACTGCTTGCTATAAAAGTGGAGAACCTAAGGTGGCCATCATAAATATGGTTTTGATGTCAGTACCCATAGGGTACTTCACCACATGGTACTTTACCACAGGGATTCATTCATGCCAAATATCACAGTTCAATACCTGATCTAAATGGTCAATCAGTATTGCTAGTTTGGTTTATTTTCTTTTTTTGTTGCTTTTGTATTACTTTCATGTTTTAATTTCTTATTATGTTCATGTTTTAATGACCTATACATGTGTTGAGGACGATCATGAAGACCTATTTGCAAATGGAATTTTGTTAATCAAAACACAACTATGCTTTGTTCACCAAAGTTCTATTTTCACACACGTCTTCATAATCGACCTGAACACGTGTATAAGTCATTGAGAAGCATGAATACACGACACATGAGTATTGTGGTCTCAGATAAAGCTACAGGATGCTCTGGCGCAGGGCCTAAGGAACCACCTAATTTCCATGGGTGAAGCATCGTAGTTATGAGTCATTGATAAAACAGCCACACATTTATCATCATGATCACACCCTTCAAAGCTAAACTGATTATCAGTATTTCCTTATAATTTCGTTTTAAAGGGTGATTCAAACATTGCTCAGTTCCAGTATGCATGCAGTGACATTCATATTTCTCAGATGGCATCATGACACAGAAACCTGCAGTGACACATACAGTAAAGCTGCTCTTAAACTCTAATCTTTGCCTGAATATAAACATTTCTATGGAGGAGTCCAGTCTTTCACATCTCAAGCATTCTAAGCTCTGACATCCTGTCACATCAGAGGGGTGTGTTATTTCACTTCGTAGCCTTCTTTTTTGTCTTGGAATAGTTCCTAGGTCAGTCATCTTGCAGACTAATATTTTAATGGTAAACACAGCATCCACTGTGCATGTGTGTGTGTGGAGATGTAGCCCCACAAAAGGATTTTCTGTAAAAGATGAATGGAGAATGGATCCACGCCGTGATTTGGCTGCAACAGAACAACACAAACTGGACTACACGCATCCTTCGACTGTCTCAGAGGAATAATGAATATGTGAGATGGACCGAAGCATTTGTTGAGAAGCTACGTGTGTATGTCTGTGTGTGTGTGTGTTGAATTGTTGTCCATCATTCAGCCTCATACTGTATGGAACAACAGATGCTCCTGCCTAAATGTGCTCTGATCACGTCCCCACATATTTACACACTTTGTTGGAATGCAGTTGTCTCTTCTGAGAACCAGTCCATCCAAAAGTTAGTGAAATGTGTTATTTCCACTGACGTTTGCAACAATAATACTACCATATGCATGAAGAGATAAATGTAATGTTGTGAAAATCCTGTTTTCATCCCTGTTTGGTTTTATCAACACGACCACGGAGGTTATTTTTTGACTGGGTTTGTTATCTAACAGGATTATACAAAAACTTGAGGATTTCAATCGGGCTTGGTGTGTGGACTGGAAAGGTTCCAAAGAAACACTGGCAACAAAAATGTGCATTTAAATATCAAAGCATCGTAAATTTAACTCATAAAAGAATACAAATGCATATCCACTATATCTTTTCTTGTGATTTTTTTTAAATTTACACTGTGTATAATCCACAGTGACATACAAAAATTGTAGTGTTTCTGCAGCCTTTGTTCAGGCTGCTCACTGTTCTGTGGCCTGATGTGACCTTCTGACTGCTCCTTCCATAAACAATGGAGCTTAATAAGATTTTAAATTAAAGAAAGAAAAAGAACTCACATGCTCAGCATAATTTAATGAGACGGGTGTGAAAGGAACAAAGTGGATAACCAAACGTAGAGTGAGCTCTCATGGGTGGCTGGGCTGAGAAGAAAATCAGTGATATTTCAGAATCTGTCAGTGGTTAAACTGCTAACAAGGAAGTGGTGTGTGTGTCTTGGTGCGTGTGTGTGTGGTGTTAGCACGTTTAAGCAGTACCCCTGGATTTGATGGTTCAATATAGTGAATGTGGAGAGAAAAAAGAGGAGGGACAAAGCCAGTACGATTATTTGAATGTCACCCCCACCAGCCTGTTTGAACAGGCAGGATTTGCATGTTGGGTTTTGAGCCAGAGCCGCAGGGCAGGGTGTGGAGGGTGGGTGGGTGGGTGGAAGTCGTCTTCTTCATGGTGCTCAGGGTGTGGCTGCATTTGGAAAACTGCAAAAGGCACAGGGTCTCTTGGCACAGGCCACATATTTGACCTGATTACATCACAAGGTGTGTACAGACACCAGAGCCATGTCTGATAAGGAAAACCATACTGGGAAAACACCAGAAACCAGGAGTAAATGCCATCAGTTTAGCACATTTGAGGAATGGGTGTGTTTCTGACTGATTCGTGTATAAAATGGGTATTTAAAAGAGATATTTCCTCAAAATGAGGAAATAGATTATTTTTCATATTAATTCTATACAGCAGCATCTAATGGCAAGAGTTGTAAATTAAATTAAATTAAATGGAATTTGGAAGAGAGATGATGTCAGTGTATGGACAGTAAACTGATGTGTCTGGATGTGAAATATTAGATGGAGAAATCCAAGTTATGAAGTTGGCTGGTGTCTTTGAGAGTGTGTTCAGGACCCATCCTCCACAAACCGAACATGACACAAATTCTCTTTTTAACAGCTTTTATTTATAGTCACAGCAAAATAGAGCACTCACATGTAAGATAACCTAGACAGCTGTTGGGCATGAAATACACTTACTTACATATTGAAATATAAACTGCATATTTAGTCAAAGACACACACACACACACACACACACACACACACACACACACACACACACACACACACACACACACACACACACACACACACACACACACACACACACACACACACACACACACACACACACACACACACACAGTTCAGACAGGCATGCCAAAAGGGGGCTCCCTTATGGAACAGGACATGCTGAAAGCGCCAAGAAAAACACTGCAAGCCAGCGAGCCATTCCAGTGTTATCCAATGATTTTGCTCTTATGACCAGGGAAAAAAAGATTGCCCATATTTCTCTGTTCTGGAAAATAAAAACAAAATCTAAAATAACACCGAGGCTTAGTGGCAAAAGCGTCCACTGGACAAGCAATGATTTCCAGCTTTCTAGTCTTTGTTTCAAATCATGTTTCTTACAACACTCCCACAATTAAAGAGAAAATTAATGTCTCAAAAGTCTCAAAAAAGGGGAAAACACATATTGTGCAAGAAAAGAAAGAACTCAGAAAAAAATAGGGAAGTGTAAAAGGGAAGAGAGAGCTGGTGAGCAGCGTACCTATGACTGGCTGATGCGATGTGTTGCAATAAGGTGTGTACTTTCTGGATACTCTGGAAATTCAAGAGAACAGAGCCAACTCACTCACACACACACACACACACACACACACACACACACACACACACACACACACACACACACACACACACACACACACACACACACACACACACACACACACACACACACACACACACACACACACACACACACACACACACACACACACACACACACACACACACACTTACAATAAAGAGGTACACTGTTGGCCTCAAATCTGCATTTGCGAACATCTGAAAACACAGTTCCACACATAAAAACCCTCAGGGACGTCACCATGGAGGAAACAAACAATAGAGCTAGAACTGACGTTCCACAGCAGTTGCTCGAAAGAGAAGTGACACCGCCGCACACACCTCTAAATGAGAACTGATGCTAACTGACACAATGGAAATAACAGAAGGAGAACAAAACAGGATGCTGGTCAGATGAAAGAGCCCGAAATGTCAGACAGCCTACAGACTGTTGTCGCCTTGCAATCTTAACAGCCAACACCAGTCTGATAAGCTATTTGACAGGCCGAGAGTGACAGACGCATGTACAGACAACAATGGCTTAAAAAAAGGAAACAGATAAATAAAACCCTAATCCGACTTACCATGACAAGACAAAAGAGGGGAGATGAGACTGTTGTGAGTGGAGCCGGTGCAGAGCGCAGGGTTTAGCCCGCTTAACAGTACCCCTCTGTTTTGAATCTACTCGAGTGATTCGTCTCCTGGCTCTGTGACTGGGGCAGTGCAACGAGTTCATTCGGAGGTTCAGCTGAGGTAACAGCACAGACGCTTTTCACTGCGCTCGAGAGGTTTTCTTTCCCTCTCTCTCCTCCCTCCTCGCCTGAGACTGCTCTAGCGCCCACTGTGCTCAGTCCAGCGTAGCACAGCAGCAGCACAGAGAGAGAGAAGAAAATAGCACATTTCTCTGTCGCTCGCCAATTGCAAAGGAGCTGCACGTTCGGAGAACCAGTCGACGAGATCCATGGAACAAAGATGCAAAATATGACTAACAGGGCTCCCATTACATCTCAAACTAGTTTTCTGTCTTGATTTCACCCAAATAAAAAGCTCTGAAGACAAGTGAAAACAAAGGAAAAACTTACCATGAAAGACTTCCTCTTATTAAAAATCTGTAGTATTAGCAGAACTCAAGCTAGAGACAAAACAAAGCCAAAAAGCAGCCTCACAGCAGCCCGCCGCCTCGCCACTGTCCGTTTCACATGTGCACACGTTTGACTCAATATATGCCTGCATCTGGTAAAGTAGGCCCAGTCTGACTCATGTGCTCTCTTCCTGGAAGCAGAACAATAAGAGCAGACAAAAGGACCAGCGGGGTGATTTGTGACCGTTTCTCATCCAAAAACTACTGAACTGGGTTTGTCTGCGTACGCAAATAAATGCTCTCCTGAACAACAGCCATAACTGAAAATCAGCTACAATATGCAGAAATTAGATTGTTTGTCACCTACTACAGCCAGCGGCACACAAATTTACTGGAGAATAACAGCAACATATAATAAATAAAGATGCTGGGGGAGGTTCTGTAAATCAAGATATAAACCTTACCTATTTAAATAGATGAATTAGGTCACTTTTCTAGTAAAAAAAAAAAAAAAGGAGCAACTGGAGGTCAGCATGCAGAATTACTACCAGAAGGCAACAGCTTATTCACAAGTACCTACCTCAGAGAACAGTCGGACTCTCTACCAAATGTAAAAATGACAACAGTGAGGAAATGGAAATCCAATTTCAGCCTATACATGTTTGCTGTTATGAGCGGAATCAGATGGAAGCAACTAATTGAGAGAGTGGTAGAGCATCAGCCGGGAAGGACAGCAGCTCCGAATCTGACCTCGCTTCTCTCTTCACTCTTTTTTCTTCTCTGCCTGTCTCTCCTGCTGTCTGCGCTTAACGCAGCTCTGAGCCATGGAGTTGACAATGGAGCAGACAAAGAAGCATACCATGATGACCACAGCACTCTCAAAGAGCCATGACAGCCAGCTCTCCTCCTACCAGGAACCACAGGGAGACAGACGAGCACGGTCAGTTCGGCAAGAGCACCCATCACACCCCTCCCCTGTGCTTTCCTCGGCTCCTGATGCTGTAGGTTAGGTGGGGATCCAGCTCCATGTGCAGGACAGATAAAGATCAGGGGTAATAAAACACGAGGCAGCCCCCACCATCCTCCTCCTAACGCCCCCGCTGACCCCAGCCTGCAGCCTGCCTCCGCTGAGTTAAAATGCTTCGCTTCTCTGTTGTAACTGCAGGAGGCTCAAGTTACAAGAAAAAAGGAACATTGTTCTAGAAATGCCTTAATCTGTCCTTGTGTAACTCCCTCCTTCTCTTCTCTTTCTTCGTAAATGCATCAAAAAAAAAATGGGAGAAAAAAAGCAATTTTGAACAGATTTTGTAAAGGAAGAAGTGAGAAGCGGAGAAGAGAGGAGGAAACTTAAGCAACAGCCACAACTGTCTCTTTTGGTTGTAGACTGAGGGGGGGGTTGTGTCATTGGAGATTGGGGAGGGCTGCTATGGCCTACAGTCAGTGCTGGGTTCAGGCGGGGCATGGAGTGCAAATGCGTGTGTGTGTGACACACAGGGGAGTGACCACACTCACACACACACTCCCAATTGGTAAGATGGAACATGAGTCAGCATGCCCCATGCTACAATAGTACAGTTCAATACAGTGAGTAGAGCCAGACCCCACACTGGACCACCCAGGCCAGCTTGACCCCGCTCCGCTCCCAATGAGGCAACTCTGCGCCACAACAGGCTGGATCAAAACCCCCCACAAACAAATCCAATTCTACTGACTGTTTAGCTTCAGTTTAGAGGAGGATGAAATTATTCTCATCAAACTGGGTCGACTACAATAAAGAAAAGAGAGCAAACAAAATTGGAGGGAGAAAGAGTGAAAGAGGCAAAAGTAAGGGGGCTGTATTCTTTTCTTGGCATGCCTAAATGAATGAATAAGAGGCTGTGAGCTGGGGGTGTGGAGGCCCCTGTACTTACAGTTGGGGTCCCCTCTCCAATGTGGTGGTGCAGCCGGGCCTTCTGGGCCTCCAAGTACTCTCTGAAGGGCTTCTGCAGTGCCGCACCCAGCAGTGGAAGAGCTCTGCCTCCACAACACAGAGGGAGAGAGAAAGAAAGAGAGAGAGAGGGAGAGATGGGGGAAGAGGGAGGGAAGGAAGAGGAGAGAAGGGGGGTGGGGGGTTAAATCACGTCATATCATTGTTACTCACCAGCCCAAGGGCAGCAACAAAGAGAGGCATGCTGTCCTATGTCCTGTACAGAGTCACTCTTCCCTACTTCCTCTCTATGAGAAGAGAGAAAGACTGAAAGAGCAGGGAGTGCAATCCCTTCACTGATCATCCCCTCGTCACACTCACACACACAGCAAAGTACAGACTGTGCCACAGCTACAAAAATAGTGCTGCTCAAAAACAAATTAAACAGAGTAACAATAATTAAAGAAAGAAAGAGAGAACGCTGACAGCTGTGGCAGCGATAGTCAAACTCATTCTCCCTCTCTGCCTACTCTCACACGTACTCAGCTTCCTTTCCGTCTCAAACACACACGCACACAAACACACACGCACGCACGCTCGCACGCACAAGCCGATGAACTCGTTCAACTCCCCTGCAGTGCCTCCTCTGCCGCTGCAGTGAGGAGAAATGAATGACTTCTCAGAACTCTCACATTTATCACAGGCGGTTCCTGTAAGAACTGGTTTCAGCCAATTAATGAGGAAGTGAGTCTTCACTGGCTAAGATCAGGGGGGATGGCCCACAGAGGGAGGGAGCTTCTGTAAGACAGCCCATATTAGGAAACCCTTTACAAGCATACTACTACACCCACCACCCCCAAACACACACACACACACACACACACACACACACACACACACACACACACACACACACACACACACACACAAAGAATGCCCTAGAATAAGCAATTCAGCGGCCCATCCCTACATCAGTGTTAGTGATTAATCACAAAATAAATACATCCTAAATACCTTCTGATTTCCTTTGTTTCCATATTGACACAATTACACCCCCAAACCTTTTGTCACTAAACGTCCATCATGTACACATACAGAACTTTAGTTCCTGCTGGAGAGGTGTTATCAAAGAACAGAAACATCAAAGCTCTCAGGGCAGGTCTGCGTGGGCAGCCGTGACACGTACGGTTGACTTTATGGCTGATAACTTTCTCTGAAGCAAGGAAGTTATTTCCGTTCCCCTCCACCTCCACACAGATACACACACACACACACATACACACACACATCTATGTCATTGATGAGTATGGAGGATATGCTAAATGAATTTACAATGAGGAAGTTTTCTTTATTGTTTTTTAATTAATGGTTAACTTTATACCAGGTATTAGATGTCCTGTGTGTGAATGGTCACAACAGACAGGAAGTCTCCCTCCTGGACAACATTTGAAATGGCACAAAAGATCAAGATAGAAAACAAAGACTCTTCTATTCTCGATCCTTTTTCAGTTTCTTTTTGCATCAAATGTATTTATATAAAAAAGAAAATCTCGTATTTTTGTTGCCTTTTACAAAGTAAAATCAACCAGGGAGAAATCTACCAGTTTAGAAGTTCGAAGTAAACAGGCAAGAACAAAGAGCGAGAGAAAGCGTTCTTCTGCAATGGCGGGCGAATCATCTCCTCCACAATGAGCAATACTGAGTCATGAGCCCGGGCAAATCCACCAACAAAAAAAGCTCAAAGCTTAGGTTCTAAAAGGCATTTTTAATGCATCGCACTCCGAGGAGACTCGCAATCTTGTCATTAAAGAAGTTTTGGGGAATACATTTTCACTTTTTGCAGGAGTTATACATTTATTGGATATAAGAGTTTCTGTGAGTACCTGTGTTGAAAATATTTGCATGTGTGTTTAAAAGAAAAGTTGATTAATGAGTTAAAATTGTGTTTCTATTAATATGAATTCCCAGAGAAATATAAGTTGATCTGAATGTTGTAAATTTAAAGTAGCATTTTCAGGTCGACAGACCAGAACAAAGCCAATCTGCTGATACATATATGAATATGAATATGCGGTTTATCGGCAGCTGCTCACTTTGGTACTAAAATAGAAAACTAACTTGCATTTTTTTCTTCAACATATCTGCAAGTCTGTGGCCTTTACAAAGTTGAAACTAAACCACCAACAGTGCTTTTATAAAAAAGATTTTGTTTTTTTAGAAAAGCAGATCTTTAAACTGTAAAGTATTGCTAATGAATAATATGAACTTATTACTTCTAATAAAAAATGAAATACATCTTAGTGGCAACTATAATTTGCTATTAAAATCCGAAACTAAAAAATATAACAATTACTACAGTATTGAAATTCTAATCGCCATTCTCATCATTAGTCATCATGACCCCCCCCCCCAAAAAAAAAAAAAAGCTCAATCAGTTGGGGGATATTTCCTAAATAAATAATAAGTAAATTCATACACATTCAAAATAAAATGATGGTGATCAAAGATGTTTTTGTAACTATTCCTGTTCTTTTTCTGGTGTCATGGCAGCTTGAAGTAAAGCTCCATTCAAACAAAAAAGAAAAAACCTGATAGTAAGGAGCATTTCAATTAAAATAATTTGATACGTAGGTGGTTTTACAGCCCCAGAAACCTGGATGTGTGGATCCTTGTAAACTTTAAAACAGTTGTTCTCTAATTAATTCAATTACTTTCAGAAGTTATGCAAAAGGCAAAAGGACGTGTGACCACTGCACAAGAGGATAGAAATCATATAAATATATCGTGTACTTCCTGTGCACATTCTAACATGTGTGATAGTTAACAATAAATATATAACATTAACTTAACAAAAAAACAACATAAAACCCGTTCTTATTTTATTATCTGCTAAAACACGTAGGATAAAAAATCGTTGTTAGAAGTTTAATCTCCTCCTGTTGCTGTGATATATTTAAAATCATTTCAGGATCAGGGTTTTCATATCCGCTCAGATATTCTTCTCCACCTTGATCCAACAAGCTTTGACCAATATTTTTGTCCAGAGACACAGAAACCACAGAACCACCACAGACATCCTGGACCAGCAGACCTATCACTTTTTCCCAATTTTCCCAAATATTCCTCAGTGTGGTCACACACTTTAGCTATAGAACATAAACAACACTTTAACAATTCCTATCACAGAGTTTAGTAAGAAAAAAATGATGCCACAGTCAAACCAAGCCTCACTTATAAACACAACTGATTATTTCACTTTCCCCACAGAAACGACGAAGCATGAGTATTTAATTATAAATATATATATGTATATATATATATATATGTGTGTATATATATACACATACATATATATGTATATGTATGTATGTATATATATATATATGTATGTATGTATGTATGTATATATATATATATATATATATATATATATAGATATATATATAGATATATATATACATATATATATATACATATATATATTATCATTCCTGAAAAATCAACATGTTTGTCAATATGTGAAACTATTAAAAATATCAAATCTTAGAGATGATTCTGCTGAGAATCAGAGAGGACGCAAGCTGGGCTTTTGCTCCCCTTTCAGAAAACACAATCACCTTCATCAGTGAACCAACCCAGAAGGTTGTTTCATTTGTACGAGACAAAGAAAATCCGTTGCTTTATTATCTGTCCTTACAAAGGCTAGATGAGTAACATTTCAATTAATTCAATAAAATATTAACAAGTCTATAACTCCAGTTACATATATCTTTATAGATCACACTATAGCAAAGCATGATTCCAATAATTATTACTTTCTTTGGTACATACCAAAAGTGACCATAATTATCATAATTTTTTTAAGCCTCATTTAGTACTAATAAACATAAATGAACAGCACATAGCCACAAAAATCGCAACGTTTTTCTCACTGAAGAGCTCAATAAAGGGACGAGTGCACCAGGGAAAATCCCACAGACGCTTAGTTGCCTCACTTTCCTGCATTCTGATTGTATCTATAAATGGTTAAATCTAGCACGCTATCTCTCATTTTTTATTGAACTATCATTTCCTGCTGCTGTTCAGAGTGTGGAGGGTGTTTAGGTGTCTGGTGTCTGTTTGATGGAAACTAAATTCCAGAGGCCGTGAGTCAGTGGAGACCTTTGACCTGTTTGCCCCTTCTTAAAGCTGCCACTTACACACCTTACGCACACACACACACAAACACACACACGTACAGGCACAAAAAGTGCCGCACGCATGTGTGTTCTGTGTGTTGCAACTGAATTAAATCTTGTCTAACTTTACTGACAATGTGGCCAACCACAGGATCACACTTGAATGTGCCCTGATATTGAAGCTAGGAAGGAGAATGACAGAGAACAAGGGCTCACATGACAGCCAAGCCCTGGCCAGGTCCAACTGATTACAACATCATCACAACAGCCAGTTTAGGCAATCGTTGCTCTTACCCAACTGCAGGGCCACAGTTCACACCTAACATAACAGCACTGACATCGCTGTGGCATGGTGGCACTGATGTACTAAGTCCTGGTGGTCCGTGCCATCGACATGCCTTCTTATGCAACTTCCTAATCAGCTCAGACTAAATGTGGTGTATTAGATTTTATAATGTGTTGGGATAATTAAATATTGGAATTATGGCTGGTGTGTGTTTTACTTTGGAAAGGGTGCAAATCTAAAGTAGGTTTGTGTGTGCGTGTGTGTGTGTGTGTGTGAGTGTGTGTGTGTGTGTGTATGTGTGTGTGTGTGTGTGTGCGCATGCGCGCGTGTGTTCCTCCCCCAGTTCAACAGGGCTTTTTCCCAATGACTTCACCACTAAAGCATGGAGCCCACTCCTGGATGGAGATCCCCCTGCCCGGTATGTTTATCACATCCCTATTCTGCAGTCATCTACCCCCCACCCCCCATCTCCCTTCACACACACATACACACACACACACACGCACACAAACACAAAACCTCGGACAAATGCCATCCTCTTGGGAGTCAGTGGCGCTGCCAGGAAATCAGGGGGCACCAATTATAGCAGTCTATTATTTCTCTCACTTCCCAGACAGCCACATAAAACAGCTCTTCAACCCCCCCCAGGTTCAAGTCCACATGCCCACACAGACTTATCGTCTAGGTGTGGAGGTGTGTGCAGTCCACCGGACAATCCGGTCTGGATCGTTGCAGTGGTGAGAAAGGTTTGTTCGGTCACAGGGGGTTGAAACCGGTGGGACGGCCTGAAGAAGAAGCATTTTTAGGGCCTTTGTCATGACTGGCAGGAAGGCTCATTGTGTGGATGCAAGGTGACATTGTTCCACACCGTTCAGTACGTGTCTACTAGCTTCTACATTTTTAAGTATTAGAAACAGGAGACGTTGCAGGAACCCAAAGAGCACCTGAACAAAGCCAGCATGGATAAACCATTTAAATGAGACAGCAGAAAACAGCAAAGAATGAAGGTGTGGGGAGGAAAACTAGGGATAGATGGCTGCCATAAACACCACGCATGCTGCTAATCCAAGGCAGTATGTTAAGTTGAGGGGGGGGGCAAAAGTCTGCAGTGTGTGGCGATCTCTAAGTGTTGAGTTCACTGGGGGAATGTACAGTATGTCCAGAATGATTCACATTTACTGTGACAACCACAAGCTGTACATGACTACATGCTTCATGTTCTGCCTGTGAGCCACACGTGAACCGTGTGAACTGTGTGAGTTTAGGAGCGACAGAGGTTGTGGTAGAGGCTGCTGAGCAAAGTGAAGTCAAGAGAAAGTTCCAGAAGTCTGGAAGACGGTGAATCAGAGAAAAACATCCTCAACATCAACACATACTATAGGAATATTCCATCATTGCAAAGTTGAGCAGATCTGAAAATTCTGTGTGAAAATGATAATCACAGCATCCATTTTTTTCCTCATAACTTTCAGAGTCTTGTCTCTAAATGACTAATTAGCCACTAGTGCTGTAAGTAATAAGCGACTTGGATTCCACAGAAATGCTGGGGCGCTCCATGGCTGTTTGTGCCATGGTGGCTTTCAGAGGGGCCGATGACTGTGCTTTGAGTCAGTGTCTGTCCGTCTGATGACTCCCCACGCAGAACACACATGGAGTCATGACAAATGGTAAAATTACCACACACATTATGACAATCATGGGATCCACCCAACAATGCTCATCAGAAGTGGCTGCAGATGAAGAGGTCATGCTGTGTACCAGCGATAAACGGGCCGCTTTAAAAATGAATCAATGGACTACTGTTTCCTAAAAAAACATACGAGCCGGTTTACATCCAGATGAATAAATACATGATAGATCTGAACCTGACGACTCGAGTGTGAGGACTGGGTGACAGAGGAACATGAGCTGTTATTCTCCAAACCTGCAGACCCTGAATCACAGAAAATGAACATCCAGGAACATACATCTGACCTTTCCCTTGTTTTGTCTCTGTCTCTCTGTCTCTCTCTGTCTCTCTCTCTCTCACACACACACACACACACACACACACACACACACACACACACACACACACACACACAAACACACACACACACGCACACACACACACACACACAGGATTAACTGCATATTCCTGATCAGCCTACAACTCACAATATGCACAGAAAGTATTTTTAAGCAGCTGAATGTTACTCCAAACGACCCCAGTGAGACCTCAGCTCTCTGAAACAGTGTTTCTATTAGACATTTTGGGCCAAGGTAATCAGAACGGAAGTACAGGGGAGATGGGAAAATGGCCGTCCCACCAGGCCCTGCATTAAACTTAATGACGCTGTAAAAAAGAGTTGCCATGACCTGCTCCTCCATCCATCACTCTGTCTTGCCCCATTTGCCACCGATCCCGTCATCCTCAGTGAGACATCTGAGCACAAAGGAGAACAGTGGCAGCTCAGGGAAGGTCTACTCAATGCCATCTTTGTTCAGGAGTGTTTCAGGTGACTCAAAAACCCTAGTGACTAACAGAATCATCAAATTAAGAAAAAACACACCTCTAATGGACAAGTTTTACTCATGATGGCTCAGGGGGTATTTATAGGAGCGCTGACTGCTGCAGCCACACAACCAGCTCTAAAAGAATTACTTATATTCTGAAATTTTCACTATTTTGCACCAGCAATTATAAAATTACTTGAAATAAGTTCATCCGCACAAACAAAATGACTTTTTAAATTCAAAATAAAATCCTTTTTTCTGAGTTGACTGTTTACCTTTGTGATCGTAACCAACTCATTGAGAAAGTATGTTGAAATGTACTTTCTATATGACTTTGGGGAAGCGACGGTACACAGCATTTGTAAAACTAACAGGAAACTGTTTCTGAACATAAATAACTGTGAAATCCTCCAATAAATCACCCATCAAAACCTAGAAAATAATACAACATAATCATTGTAAAGTGATGATTATCATAAGGCATTCTAAGAAATTTAAAATGGAATTTTTGATTTTAAATTTAAAATTCCATTTTAAATGTGTTGAATTTTCTTTAATTTCAAGTAGATAATTCAACTGTAACTTGATGTTTCTGTCTCTCTCTTGACAACAGAGTGAAAATGTTGATTGTAGATCAAGATAGATAGATCTGGTATGAGCCAGTGGGCCACTCATCCAACCCCCGACTTTCCTGCCCTGACCTGTGTGTCCCCCTTCAGCCTCCCCCGAGTAAGGCTGCCCTCCTGCTGGGACCCTCTAATGTAGACGGCTCTGTGTGGCAAGAGGAGCCATCTGCAGGCCCATTGTGCTGGTAATGGACTCCTGCCTTAAAGATGGACTCACGTGGAAGCATCCATTCTCATGGAGACGTGCCAAGCTTCCCTGCAGCCCCCCGGCTCACCAGCTCCTGCTGCAGAACCTTTTCAGGTCTTGATTCTTTCCTTTCTGAGGCTGAGGGTCTGACAGTGACAGGGCCTCCCCTGACACAAGCGTCTCAGGGATTTACAAACCCCAGAAGATGGACAAGTGAAAAAGAGGAAGACACTACCAGATGCGTGTCTTTCTTGTGTTACACTCTCACACAGACTGGACATGTTTAGACCATAAAAGTGGGGGAAATCGCTGATTTGAAATAACTTAAACTGTGAAGTTAAGACAAAAAAAGTAAACTATCAGCAGTGAGTAATTTTCATTCATTTTTTCACGTCATGTGACTTGTGATTTCTGCTTAAACCATTTTATGTGTTAAATAAAACAATTTCAGTGTCTCACTAGCCTGTGGACTCCTGTACACACCCTTCCCAAAAGCTCTGGAAGATTTTTCCCATTTATCATCACAGCTGCAAAAAAAACTAAAAATAAAATGAAGGTGGCACTACTCAGATTACCAATCAAAGACAAATATTCAAATTGGACCCAGGGAGAGTTTGAGACACAAGGACGGAGGCTGTTCCCCGGCAGACTTAAGGTGAGGCGCTGACTATCTGAGCCTGACGACGCTCCAGCTGAGCAGCGGGCTCGATGACGCTCAAACATGATTCAAAGGAAACTCCCAGAAATACGCAGCAGAGCAGAACTGAATCATTCAATATTATCTTTCAACTCTCCAACATGTTTGAAGATGTTCATGTTAAAACTTTAACCAACAGATATCAGTGTGATTTTCTTCATAGAAACATTCATCACAAGGATGAATTATACTGTTTTCAGCAAATCTGCAGTTACTTTTTACAACTACAGAAGAAATGCAAAAAAAAAAGAAAAAAGAATGTGGCGACATACAACTGCTTTAGATTTGGATCAAAGCTGTTGATCACGCAAGGCTGCAGAATAATCTGCTGACACTGAGCGTTCATGGCTGAGCTGCAGAGAAGACATCAGGACACAATAAATTCAAGTCCAGTCAGATGTGACTCCGTCTGACCTGGCCATCAGTTTGTCTTATCAGCCAAAAACAGGCATTTTTAAAAGATGTTTTATTGTGCCGTACCAACAGTTCAAAGTAAAACTCTCCCAGCTACAAGTGCTGGCAGAAGGCTATCAATTCAACCATAACTGCTTTGCATGGCAGGAAAAGCAGAGCGAGACACATATGCTGGATATAAGAATCTGTTTCCATGGGACACAAAGGTTGAGACATCTAACACCCGTGCTGTCTTTGTCCCAAACAGACAGTGACTGGAAAAACAGTTAGAGAGAGAAGAGCGCTCCGTTTGATTGAACAACTGTCAGAGGACACAACTTCATTTTCCAGCAGCCCTCAGAAGGAACATCAGACAGTCATAAATGTATAATGGAAATTATAAGTCACTCGTTCAATTAAAAAAAACCCTTTGCGTATCCTCCACGTTTTATTTTCAGCTTGTGAAATAAAACTTTGGATTTTTTTTAACAGATGTGATGACAGTTTTAGAGCTTCGTGACGTTTAAGCAGCAGATCCAAACGTTTCCTATGAGACCAAGTTTTAGTAACACTTTTCCATTTGTCACTCACAGTCAAACAGTTTTCCTGCTTTTTAACAGCTGATGAATGACCAAAAATCTGTAGAAATATCCAAAAAAAATCATATTTGGGTAAAAGGGCATGTATGACAACCAGGCCAGGAGCGATCTGTCCCACTGACACAACTCTCTGGTTGACACATTGCCTCTGTGTTGCAATAAATAGTTTATTAATGAATATGGGAGTGTTTGTGGATACTCCCAGTTCATTCAAGAAATTCCCTGTAATACCAACAGGAATAACAGTGAACTGTAAATTTGATTATTTAATTTGATAAGATTTGCATTAACCATTCCAGACCCTAATTTCTGTACTGTACATTGTAGTATTGAGTATTGTATTATATCACATTGTATTATATCATTTGAGAAATCAACAAAGTCATAGTCACATTAAATAACTGACATAATCAAAATTAATCTTACATATTATTAGAAGATATATGGTTGGAAAAGTATATACACAATATCTTTTATCATCATTTTTTTCATTCCGTCAAACATTAATTTTTGAAAACATTAATTTTGGAGACACCAACTGCGCTCAGGCTTCACCTCGACACCCCGTTTAAGTTCAAGTCCTCAGTTAACTCCTACTAACCGAGCCCATCACTCATTCACAAAGTGATGACTGAAAGCGAGAGCATCTCGGAGCAAAGATGAAGGTGGTAAGACCTCGGTGATGAGGAAGGAAGCTGACGGTTGAAGTTGTAATGACTGAGACTTCCTCCAGAGAACACAAAAACCAGTCAGCAACCAGTCAATTCTTTCTGCAAGTGTGCATTTCAATGAACAATGACCGACTGAGGTGACAGGACTTTCACAACACACACACACGCGCACGCACACACACACACACACACACACACACACACACACACACACACACACACACACACACCTCACAAAAATTACTAAAGCATGCTGACAGCTTTATTAATTGATATTCTCTATGTATGAATGGAAGAATTTCATGCTCCTGTTTGGTGATAAGATGAACTCCCACCAGCAGGTGTGTTGAGGTCACTTTCCAGCTGCAACCCCCTGAATCTTCACAAGGACACTGATTATGAAACTGAGACTCATTTGCAATAGTTTTCAGGAAGCAAAAGGTTCGTTTTAGAAAAAAAAAGCCCGTGCTTCATCATATCGAGATAAAACCCAAATCACATGAAGCTCCTTCAACAGCACAGAAATGCTGCTTCCAACCGGACTGACACACATCTGACACAACACCAGCTTTCTCAAATGTTCGTTCATTTTCTTCTCACACACAATGAAAGACTAGTTTTAAGAAGAGAAAGACGGGATGACACATTTTCAGACAGACCAGAGCTCAATATCAGCTACAGGGAGTTTTCAGTGATTGACAGAAGTTCCCTCCTGGCAGTAATCTGAACATGATTACGCCTTTAGTCATCCAGAGGGCAAACCCAGGCCAATAACTGGGATTTGGAAAAGGCCAGCAGACTAAGGGCCTGAAGGGGGAAATGAAATGTGACTAAAGCTGCTGGTGAAGCTCTTTGACCGCGTTGACGTCTCACACAGGGCTACAAATGTTTGCATTCGCCTTCATGTGCGATAGCTGATCCCCACACACTGATTCTGGTGAGAAGGCACACGCGCATACACAGACAGGCACTCGTCGAGGCTTACTCACCCAGTGACAGAGACCATCTGCTCCACGATGTGTCTGCTAAAGGTGACGATCACAAACAGTTTCTAAATGACAAAGAAACAGATTAATCAGTCATTTGATTAATCAGTCATTCCTGAAACCCTTCTCACACACACACACACAGAGGCAGTTTTAATAAAAGATCAGGTATCACTGACACATGAGTAGCAAAGCTCTTCAGGTCAGCCTCCTTGGTTGTCTTTAGAAGATTTAAGGAGTGAGACCTTCAGACAGGCTCCAGCTTCATCAGCGTGTCAGACACAAACTGGGGCAGCAGAGCTACTCTGGGCTTGTATCAGGCCTGTCCTTCATGCACCCAAACACTGACCAGGTCTTTGTTGGCCCTGGACTTACCCTCTGAGTTGATGGAAGTTACTGGGTTGTTCTAAACAAACACGTATTTTGACCAGCAGAAATGTGGTTTGAGGCAATAACATCAAGGTTGCCTTCAACGTGACATTAGAAAGGCTTAACCCAGCAGAGCTCTTGGCGGGTCCATCATTACAAACTTGTGTTGTGCAGAGAAGGATTGTTCAAACCCACAGGACCTTATTTTAAATTCTAGTCCTGATCCAGAAGGTTTCAAAAGACACTAAATATATGCTGCCAAATTACAGGGGCAAAGTGTATGATACACAAAACATCTTGATCTTTTTAATTGTAGCGTCATAAAAATGTCACTTCAAATTTGAATATTTGACTCAATAAAGAGTGTATTTAAAATTAGAAGTACATGTCACTAGTGTAAAAATATCATCGTTACCTCCGCCAAGGAGGTTATGTTTTTTCCAGTGTTTGCCTGTTTGTCTGTTGCAACATAACTCAAAAAGTTATTAACCGATTTTGATTACATTTTCAGGATTTGTTGGAAATGTGAAAAGGAACTGATTTCATTTTGGGGGTGATCCGCAAGAAATCCTGGATTCTGGATCACTTTGAAATTTTCGTTAACATTGTGGTAAATGGGGCCAAAAATTCTGTTTCTCAATATCTCAGTTAATTATTGACCAAACCCCATGAAATTTGACTCAAGGATGGACAATGGGATTCTCTATCATATTCCAAAGGCTGATCCGGATCTGATCCAGAAGACGGATTTTATTGCAATTTATATAAACTTGGCGGAGGTCTGCGCTCTCCGACTGCTTTCTAGTTTCTTTTGTTTTATCCAGATGACTTATTTAATCTGCAGTGATCTTGGTTGTGACTTATTTTCTGATAAGATTGAGTTTCAAGACAAATTCAGTGCAAAATTCTGCCAGTTTGGAGCATCTCAGCTGAATATTCTACACATTATATTCACAGCAACACGTAATAGTTTGTAAGATAACTTTTCATTTAATGAATCACCAGTACAGTAAGAAACCAAAGACAGGAAATCAGACTAAAATGCTCTGAATACATGGTGACAGAGTCCTGACTCGCAGATTTCAGTTACTGATAACACTGATAAGAGCTACAATGCACCAGTCATAACAATTGTCACACACACGTACACACACACACACACACACACACACACACACACACACACACACACACATACAGGAGCAAAGGGAACATTTTCAACACAGCATTCATATTAATATATCATTTTAGAGGAGTACTCAGCATCCCACCTGAATCCTTCTTCACAGTAAAATAATGCATATTTATCATATAAACATCTCAATCTAATTGATTTCAGTCCTGCTGGTTAAATCTAACAATCTCTTGTTAAATCTACATTGTCTTCCACGCCTGAGATTTGTGCATTTCCATGAGGTCAGCATACGTCCTCATCAATTCAGCCTCTCACAAACTTAATGAGCAGAAGAGGAGGACAAGCCTCCCTGGAAACACTCCTGAGCGACAGGTACACAAAACACACACTGCAAACATTAAAAAGCACGCCAAAAGAGGAGCATAGGAGGAAGTCCAGACAGAGAAGTGGCTAAAATCTTGCTTTCCATTAGGGACACACCCCTCTCAGGAGGGACCCCAGGGAGCCCTGAGTGTGATCTGTGAGTGTGTGTGATTGAGGTGGCCATGTATGCCAGCCGCCCTTCTACACATTTGGTGTTTCTTTCTCCATCACCTCCCACGGACAATGTTTATCTGCATTAGCTCACACTCTCTAGGATCACCGCAACACCTTTTTTGTACAGGACAATGCTTTCTGTGTATGACGGGAATGAGTCTGGGGGAAAATATGCTTTTCTTTTAACCCTTTTCTCCCCTTCACATTAAGAAAATTCCGGCATCAGGGAAAAAAGATCCCCTGGAATAATACCAGACATGCTACAAAGTCCTTTCCACGAACAGAGAGCTTTCAAGGTTCAGGAGAAATGTTTGAGCTCAAGTTTGAAGGAGATTGTGTCAGATTGGTGTTTGCGTCTATGTCACTGTCTGCTCCTCTCTGCTGCTGCTGCTCTCACAAAATGGACGACTCCCTCTACTTACCAGCACACAAAATGGCCTCCTCAACAGAGCCCGCACGGGGCTGTGCTCATGTTTCACACTCACAATCTCCCAAACACACCACAACTTACACAGGTTGTGAGTCTCTCAACAGGAGCGACACCCCTTTGTTAGGCTGCTCGTGTTTGTTGCTTAACATTAAAAGCTGTAGCTTCAGCCTCACCTGAATGTGCATTTTAACGACGGCCTTCCCAATGAGGGTGGCATCGAAGAAGGTCCAGAAGGGAACCAAGAAATGTCCACACGTTAATCCTGCCAGGTCAAACAAGGGATTTGGAACCTTAAAAAAGAAAAGAAAATGAATAATAGACAAAAGAACAACAAACCAAAACACATACAATGAGAGATATTAAACATCTATCTATCTATCTATCTATCTATCTATCTATCTATCTATCTATCTATCTATCTATCTATCTATCTATATATATATATATATATATATATATATATATATATATATATATATATTATCTGTTTGTCCATCTGTCTGTCTACCCATCCATCCACTTACAGAAGCGCAGACTAGGATCCCACAGAATCCCACCCTCTGAATGAGTTCCTGCACCACCACTTTGACTCTTGTGGAAACATCCTGAAAAAGAGAAGAAGTAGAGAAACGTGAGTTGCTGCTGTTTAATTTATTTAGGGGACAACTCACAGCAGCTCCGCTGATGTTCTTGTGTAAGAACCTTCTGACTCTAAGGGTTCAATGGCCTATATTTAAGTTGATCACACTTGGATAATTTGTAACCAAAATGATTATTAAGAATAATGTAGATAATGATCTGCAGTAATGTGACACTTATATCAGAACTTTTCAATTTAAATTAGCCCAGTAAAGCCTTCTATAGATCCACATTAGGATTTTCTCTAAAAGAGATATTATCAATTAAATGAAGGTTATGTGATTATCAAATCAGAAAAAGAAATTCTTTTTTTAAATGAATGTGATGCAACACACATTCGCCTCAGTAACATATGAATACTTTAGTTTAATTAGGGTGATGCTTTATTATTGAACACATCTTTTGAGAGTTTCTCTCTCTGGATTTTGATGTTTTAGGTTATTAATCAAACTGTTGTATATTTGTATATTGTTTGACTCATATGCCTTTCTGTTTTATTTCTAAGAATGCATCAGAACACAGAAAACAAATAATAAATTTGTATTTTACAGTATATGCTCATTTTAATACATATCAAAATAAAATGTAGCAAAGGAAATATGGGTAAATTCCATTAATGTGACCTCAGTAAACTTTTTATTTCATTTAGAATAACGTTTTTAATCAGATTGTACATGAGTGTCTTTATTAAATCTTAAAATTAGTGATTTTTAAAAATCTTCCAAATGTTAGAGGATTAGTAACAATAGAAATTATAAAGGCAAACATTTTAAATAGGTGCGTTGTTGTGTTGCTTTTTTTAACAGACATATTCATCTTTATTCTTGATGAAGATGAAACACTTGAATGATGAAGATGGGGAGACAGGATTGTCATTATTAATTAAACACATTTTAACACTAAATCTGTATATTTATTTATTCATATATATCTATATATATGAATAAATATATATATATATATATATATATATATATAGATTCCGCCTCAAAAAGTACATTTTCTCTTCAAAAACGAACTGATATATTTGTGAGGATGATAAATTGGCTCTGGTGCATCTGTACCTCGACTCTGGAACTGCTTATTAATCCAATTGTCACTGGAAATGTGAGAATAAGAAAAGAGCTTTTGGCCTCTCCACTGACTCACAAATTCTTGATGTCTCAGCTGGTCTTGACCTATTCCTCCTGACAGCCCCACAAAAGCCTCTTTTCACAGCAGTGACACAGAATTTTCCCCAATATACCTTTTCTGGGAACAGCAGCTTTAATCTGTTTGAATTTGAACTGGTTCTGGGAACTGGGTGAGAAAGCGGGGACACCCTTGAGATTCAGGAATCTTAACTTTTATGGATCAACTGTTGGAGATCTAATAACATTTACAGAATAATTTCTGACAGGCCAAGTGTGATTTTTAATGTCTGTTTCAACTGATAGTAGAAATAAACTTTAAGTAAAAGAATTTGGGGTTTTATTGAGGCCTAAACAAAATAATAATTTCATCGGCTGTATTTTACAGTTATTACAACTGTAATAGGGTTTCCTCTTTATTGTTACAATTTTTATCTATAAATTAGTGCATTTTTGCAATGTCAAAAAATACAATTATTCTGTTGTGATATTTTTAAAATATCAAAGCATTAGATGTAGCATTAAAAGAAATCCACATAGCAGTTGCTTGTCTTTAATATCTAAATAAACAAGTCTTTAATACATAATTGATAAATGTTTCAAAGGAAATAAGCTATAAAATGTAGATTTTAAGGTTTTTACTGTAGATAAGAAAATATTATTAGGATTAAAGACAACTACTACTGTAAAAATCTACATTATATGTTTAGAAGGATATTT